>JAIWNI010000111.1:0-92601 GCA_025331435.1 Choanephora cucurbitarum | reverse complement strand
GCAAGAAATGGGCAAAAAACTCAAAGGGGATAAGGATTGGAAAATATTTGAGAAACAACCCAATTCGGCCAATAGGCAAAACCGCAATTGGATGAAAGACATAAGGTTCGCTGTTAGAGTTTTACGATAATTGGCCACAGGCATGGTGCTTGATGCAAGGAATCACTCACTCAAAAATTCTTAATCTGATGTGAAGAAAAGTACTGTTCACAACTTCTTGAAGGATAAGTGCAATCTTTCTTTTAAGAAGCTAACACGCTTACGGTTACTAGAAATAATTCAGATATGATCCAAGCTCGTAAAGATTGGGCATCAAGTGGACTGATACTGACATGAATTACTTGAAAAACTGTGTATTCGTATACGAGTGCATTTGATAAACATGAGGCCTCCTAGCGGATAGTCTGTAAAAAGGAACTCGTGCTATCACTACCACTCCTATTATACGGCTGTATTTCATACTGTATTAGACGCCATATCAGCAAAATTTGCTGTTGCTATGGAACTTTATAATCCTCAAGAAGAATGCTCTAGCTAATTAAAATTGTTCACAGGGTCGTAGAGAAAAGCACCAAAAAAAGAAGAGATCTGAGGGCAAGAAACTGGCCACTACGTTAGGCTTCTCGAGAAGTGCATGGATGAAATAAAGTTGTATCCAAAACTAAAAGGCGACTATATTGTGATGGATAATGAACCCATCATACTGCTGACCGGATTGATGAAAGAGGTACGGGAAGCATTTACCTTCTCCCTATTCCCGAGTTCAACTCAATAGAGAATTTTGGATCCGTTGTAAAAGAAAAAATAAGGTAACACGAAATTCGTTTAAAGATGCTAAAGATCTAGCCGATCGTATCGCTGAAGCCTGCAATAACGTCCCTCCCAAGCACTTGAATGCTTGCTCAACACTCTGTTAATTGCTCTGATATCTGCTTGCCTTTTAGATTGAAAAAAAAAAACGCCTTTTAAGTACAGGACTAGTCTTTAGTTTGTACATAGCTTCTATGTGTAGATCCTGTGAATACTGCACGTCTGTTTCTTGACCGAATGCTATGCACAAGAACTTTGCGCGTACTACTGCCAATTGCTATCGTCTTGTATAGATTAGTCAACCATTCAAGTGACAAGGTCATAGCAGGGCAGTAGCTTCTTCCGTTAGTCCAAATGTTGTTGAAAGAATGATCACCTCTGAAGAGAAAACTACAAGATGCCTGCATATCTGTACAATGAACACATGCATCTCTTTACATGTAATAAATGAAAGGCACTAGCAATTGTTTTGCTCTTATTAGTTTTGATGTCCAAGCTCATTCAATATCGTTGGTGCAATTCTTTGACTGTATTATCATTTTGTTGTGAAGATATGCCGTTGATTATCAGACACGCTTAAAGGATAAACTAATTATATCGACGCCTCGAGAGAAAAGCCGCCTTGCAATTGATAACCCAAGTTAGCGTAAGTAAACAGAAACTTCCCGAACAGAGACAAAGAACATGCTTTGCGGAAATTGCCAATTTCGATGAATTATGGGAATGTCGCGGCAAATGCTCAAACAGAATTCATAGGCTTTAAGAGGAATCCAGGAAGTACACACCGTCATTTGTATAACTCATCGATCTGACCATGTCCTGTGTGGTACTAAGGCCAGATGCAAGTGGAAGGAAGCCGGAAGGAGATGCAATCTGGAGCATCTTTCAAAGCATTGACTCAAAGATAAAGTTAAAAAGGAGAGAAAAAGAGACTACCTTGCTGAAAAAAAAAACTCTTTGTTATAAAGCGAGCGAGGACAAAATCTCTTCAACATTCAGCAAGTATTTTATCACAAAAATTATTCCATATAATGACAATACTGAAGAACAGAAGTAATTCTGATTAAAGGAGATCCTGGAAAAAAATCCAAAATAAATTGTGTCATTTGTTTTGGTTCAAAAATACAAGAAATCAAACATACATAGACGCTTAAAAAAGGACAAAACTAATACTGTTAGCATCATAAGGAAGTAGAAGTGATTTTGAAATTGTTGAGAGTAATGTGAAAGAGGAAAGGGTTACAAGTTATTTTATTGTAAACTAGTAAACATATTCGCTTATATAGAGAATATATGATGCTCAAAGTATTATTCAAACTAAAGATTGATAGCTATTGCTTAGCTTGGTCTGTGTGTTTTTTTTATGGACAAGCAGATCATGACAAATAGTAATCTTTTAAAGAGAGCATTGAATTATTTTTTATTTGCCTCCCACTTGGGAGAGAAACAAGTGACAAAGGATTTTCTTTTTTTGCCTTTTTCAGCTCCTCCCATACGTCGTGCAACAAATGCCTCTTCGTTCAAAGCAACCAAGTGCCTCTGAAAGTTGATAAATGAATTAGCAAGTATATATAAAAGTATAAAAAAAAGACTTACTCTCCAGGCACAAAAAGCAATCATTGTATCAACAAATGCTTGATTCAGCAAGCGAGGGTCATCAGGCAGTATCAGCCGCTTGTTGATGCTTCTGGCCAAAAACACTCCTTCAATCTCTTGGAGAGAGAACATCTCCCCGCAATTTTCTTTAAAAGAAAATAATAATAAAAAAAATTAGACTCTGCACTAACAAAAATCACTTTCATACTGTGCTTTACCTCCCCAGTTAAAGGCTATGATTCTTCTATTCAAGCCGTATTCCTTCAGAGCTTCGAGGGCACACTGGTTGTATCGAAGGTTTTTGCCCTCTTGCTTCTTGAGTGTTGATGCATCACGGCCAGCTTTAAACTCGCAAAGAGCCAGCTCAACACCTTCTTCGCCTCTAACAGCCAAGTCTGCCTTCCTTCCGCAGATGTTCTTGCTTTTTTTGCTGCTTGTTGTGTTGCCAGTGTAGGCGGAAGAAGAACAGCCCCCAGAAAAACTTGTTTCGTGGCTCTTTCTGGTTTCTTTAGTGCATTCAGCACCGATTTCTCCACTAAAACGAGATAAAACAGGAAAGGTTCAGTTTATGAAGAAAATGAGAGAAACAATACTTACATAACAACCTTGAGTTTTGTGTTCTTGAAGATGTTGCTGAGAATCACGCTGATGTTAGCTACTACTTGGGCTTCGGTTACCTCGGAACTTCCCCAATCTTCAATGTTATTGAAGCTTTTGTAGAAGGCAACCATTCGTGCATTTAGTCAATAAGCCTGGCAGGTACAACAAGCAATACTTACATGAAATCAGCAGCCAAGACAAGGTTATACTCTAACGAGTGTCTCTTGTTTTCTTTCAAGAGGCCAATCTTCTTCTCAGCAATCAGAATTTGTGCCTCTTCTACACCTTGTTCGTTTGACTTCTATTCTCATTAATATTAATATTGTACTTTATAATATTCATATTTTGTTTTTGGAAGTTGTAACACTAACTTTAATCACTGGGTCAAAAACAGATTTAACCAGTGCTTCTTCTTCTTCAGTAGCAGCAGTGGCAGAAACAGCAGCAGCATCTTCATCGACTTTAATGACCTCCCAAAAGAAGGGGTCAACGTAATTCTTGAAGACATCAAGAATGTCATCATTCAAGAAATCAACAATGCGGCTCATTGCCAGCCTATATATGCAGAAGAATTTTGTTCACTTTAGGGTTCAAAATCGAAAACAAAACCAAGTCACTTACTTCAATGCAACAAATTCATCCTTGTTCAAGTCATTGAATTTGTGCAACAGGCGTACAGCCATCAAATCCAACATACATGCAGGGTTTTTTGTCTTCATCTTCTGCAAATTTTCGACATCACCCTGTACCTTCTTCCACACATCTTCAACGTCATTTTTCTCGCACTAAGCAGATATCAATACTTTAATGAAAGCTTATTGCTTGTAACTTACCAAGCTGTAGAACCACAGCATGATTGATTCGCGTTGGGAGGCAGAAGTTTGCTATGCTCAAATGTAAGAAACTATAAAAATATTTTGTTTTTGTATTAATACCGTATTCATCAAAAAAATATCGTTCAAGAGGTTTTCATTAAGGGACCTATTGGTCTCCTTGTCTTTAGCAAACTTTTGCCAGACACTGACAATGTTGCTTCTTAATTGAGAGGTAGAATTGCATTCGTGTTGAACGAACTGCAAAAGGTTGGAGTTAATCCAGTTTTCAAGACATGGAAGGTCGTGTTGGTTAATATAAGTAGAGAGGTTTTGAGCTATTAATTAAGAAAGAAGTCAGAATTTGAGGGGCAAATAGAAAAAACAAGTGCTTACTGTCAATAAAGTATTTCATGTTGGAAAGAAAATGATGTTTGCTAGGATTACTAGCAAGCAAAAATTGTTATACGAAGGAGAGTGAATAATCAGACATAAACGTTGCACAGTCGAAAGATCAAACACATAAACTTTGCGCCATCTTTTGAACAGAGCTTGTTTAGTTATTCCACTTTGCTTGCTACGCGACATTGTTTGGTTTTTGATCTCTTCCAATAGATCATTCAGCATACAGCTCTTTGTTATTGCTTTCATTGATGCCGTCTCTTTGATAATGCGTGTTTTAGGCCATGTAACATGGTATTATTTAGATATGCAACAATTATATGGTTAATGTGTGTATTACATAAGCTACCATTATAGTCTGTCAATTTTTGTCTTTATTTTCATTTTCCAAAATCAAAGAAAAGAGAGAAATTAGTGCGTAGTTTTGCCAAATACACAGCTCGTTAAATAGCTTTTATTTCAATTCATCAATAAGCAAGCAGTTGTCTTGATTGAAGCAAAAGTACATCTTGTATTTTGGCCTTGAGTCTTTTCGCAGCAATCAATCATTTCACATGAAAGCAGGGAAAAAAAGGAGAAGAAAGGATAGTCTTGAGTAACAAGCAAACTTGCTAATCCGACGATTAGGAACTCATTAAAGCATCAAAGTGATTTGTCTTGTCCATAAACTGTCTCAAAAGAATTGTTACTATTTGAAGATTTGCCCAAGCATCAATTAATTAAAGGTAGAAAAGCTTTCCCTTCAAATAGTAACAATTCTTTTGAGACAGTTTATGGACAAGACAAATCACTTTGATGCTTTAATGAGTTCCTAATCGTCGGATTAGCAAGTTTGCTTGTTACTCAAGACTATCCTTTCTTCTCCTTTTTTTCCCTGCTTTCATGTGAAATGATTGATTGCTGCGAAAAGACTCAAGGCCAAAATACAAGATGTACTTTTGCTTCAATCAAGACAACTGCTTGCTTATTGATGAATTGAAATAAAAGCTATTTAACGAGCTGTGTATTTGGCAAAACTACGCACTAATTTCTCTCTTTTCTTTGATTTTGGAAAATGAAAATAAAGACAAAAATTGACAGACTATAATGGTAGCTTATGTAATACACACATTAACCATATAATTGTTGCATATCTAAATAATACCATGTTACATGGCCTAAAACACGCATTATCAAAGAGACGGCATCAATGAAAGCAATAACAAAGAGCTGTATGCTGAATGATCTATTGGAAGAGATCAAAAACCAAACAATGTCGCGTAGCAAGCAAAGTGGAATAACTAAACAAGCTCTGTTCAAAAGATGGCGCAAAGTTTATGTGTTTGATCTTTCGACTGTGCAACGTTTATGTCTGATTATTCACTCTCCTTCGTATAACAATTTTTGCTTGCTAGTAATCCTAGCAAACATCATTTTCTTTCCAACATGAAATACTTTATTGACAGTAAGCACTTGTTTTTTCTATTTGCCCCTCAAATTCTGACTTCTTTCTTAATTAATAGCTCAAAACCTCTCTACTTATATTAACCAACACGACCTTCCATGTCTTGAAAACTGGATTAACTCCAACCTTTTGCAGTTCGTTCAACACGAATGCAATTCTACCTCTCAATTAAGAAGCAACATTGTCAGTGTCTGGCAAAAGTTTGCTAAAGACAAGGAGACCAATAGGTCCCTTAATGAAAACCTCTTGAACGATATTTTTTTGATGAATACGGTATTAATACAAAAACAAAATATTTTTATAGTTTCTTACATTTGAGCATAGCAAACTTCTGCCTCCCAACGCGAATCAATCATGCTGTGGTTCTACAGCTTGGTAAGTTACAAGCAATAAGCTTTCATTAAAGTATTGATATCTGCTTAGTGCGAGAAAAATGACGTTGAAGATGTGTGGAAGAAGGTACAGGGTGATGTCGAAAATTTGCAGAAGATGAAGACAAAAAACCCTGCATGTATGTTGGATTTGATGGCTGTACGCCTGTTGCACAAATTCAATGACTTGAACAAGGATGAATTTGTTGCATTGAAGTAAGTGACTTGGTTTTGTTTTCGATTTTGAACCCTAAAGTGAACAAAATTCTTCTGCATATATAGGCTGGCAATGAGCCGCATTGTTGATTTCTTGAATGATGACATTCTTGATGTCTTCAAGAATTACGTTGACCCCTTCTTTTGGGAGGTCATTAAAGTCGATGAAGATGCTGCTGCTGTTTCTGCCACTGCTGCTACTGAAGAAGAAGAAGCACTGGTTAAATCTGTTTTTGACCCAGTGATTAAAGTTAGTGTTACAACTTCCAAAAACAAAATATGAATATTATAAAGTACAATATTAATATTAATGAGAATAGAAGTCAAACGAACAAGGTGTAGAAGAGGCACAAATTCTGATTGCTGAGAAGAAGATTGGCCTCTTGAAAGAAAACAAGAGACACTCGTTAGAGTATAACCTTGTCTTGGCTGCTGATTTCATGTAAGTATTGCTTGTTGTACCTGCCAGGCTTATTGACTAAATGCACGAATGGTTGCCTTCTACAAAAGCTTCAATAACATTGAAGATTGGGGAAGTTCCGAGGTAACCGAAGCCCAAGTAGTAGCTAACATCAGCGTGATTCTCAGCAACATCTTCAAGAACACAAAACTCAAGGTTGTTATGTAAGTATTGTTTCTCTCATTTTCTTCATAAACTGAACCTTTCCTGTTTTATCTCGTTTTAGTGGAGAAATCGGTGCTGAATGCACTAAAGAAACCAGAAAGAGCCACGAAACAAGTTTTTCTGGGGGCTGTTCTTCTTCCGCCTACACTGGCAACACAACAAGCAGCAAAAAAAGCAAGAACATCTGCGGAAGGAAGGCAGACTTGGCTGTTAGAGGCGAAGAAGGTGTTGAGCTGGCTCTTTGCGAGTTTAAAGCTGGCCGTGATGCATCAACACTCAAGAAGCAAGAGGGCAAAAACCTTCGATACAACCAGTGTGCCCTCGAAGCTCTGAAGGAATACGGCTTGAATAGAAGAATCATAGCCTTTAACTGGGGAGGTAAAGCACAGTATGAAAGTGATTTTTGTTAGTGCAGAGTCTAATTTTTTTTATTATTATTTTCTTTTAAAGAAAATTGCGGGGAGATGTTCTCTCTCCAAGAGATTGAAGGAGTGTTTTTGGCCAGAAGCATCAACAAGCGGCTGATACTGCCTGATGACCCTCGCTTGCTGAATCAAGCATTTGTTGATACAATGATTGCTTTTTGTGCCTGGAGAGTAAGTCTTTTTTTTATACTTTTATATATACTTGCTAATTCATTTATCAACTTTCAGAGGCACTTGGTTGCTTTGAACGAAGAGGCATTTGTTGCACGACGTATGGGAGGAGCTGAAAAAGGCAAAAAAAGAAAATCCTTTGTCACTTGTTTCTCTCCCAAGTGGGAGGCAAATAAAAAATAATTCAATGCTCTCTTTAAAAGATTACTATTTGTCATGATCTGCTTGTCCATAAAAAAAACACACAGACCAAGCTAAGCAATAGCTATCAATCTTTAGTTTGAATAATACTTTGAGCATCATATATTCTCTATATAAGCGAATATGTTTACTAGTTTACAATAAAATAACTTGTAACCCTTTCCTCTTTCACATTACTCTCAACAATTTCAAAATCACTTCTACTTCCTTATGATGCTAACAGTATTAGTTTTGTCCTTTTTTAAGCGTCTATGTATGTTTGATTTCTTGTATTTTTGAACCAAAACAAATGACACAATTTATTTTGGATTTTTTTCCAGGATCTCCTTTAATCAGAATTACTTCTGTTCTTCAGTATTGTCATTATATGGAATAATTTTTGTGATAAAATACTTGCTGAATGTTGAAGAGATTTTGTCCTCGCTCGCTTTATAACAAAGAGTTTTTTTTTTCAGCAAGGTAGTCTCTTTTTCTCTCCTTTTTAACTTTATCTTTGAGTCAATGCTTTGAAAGATGCTCCAGATTGCATCTCCTTCCGGCTTCCTTCCACTTGCATCTGGCCTTAGTACCACACAGGACATGGTCAGATCGATGAGTTATACAAATGACGGTGTGTACTTCCTGGATTCCTCTTAAAGCCTATGAATTCTGTTTGAGCATTTGCCGCGACATTCCCATAATTCATCGAAATTGGCAATTTCCGCAAAGCATGTTCTTTGTCTCTGTTCGGGAAGTTTCTGTTTACTTACGCTAACTTGGGTTATCAATTGCAAGGCGGCTTTTCTCTCGAGGCGTCGATATAATTAGTTTATCCTTTAAGCGTGTCTGATAATCAACGGCATATCTTCACAACAAAATGATAATACAGTCAAAGAATTGCACCAACGATATTGAATGAGCTTGGACATCAAAACTAATAAGAGCAAAACAATTGCTAGTGCCTTTCATTTATTACATGTAAAGAGATGCATGTGTTCATTGTACAGATATGCAGGCATCTTGTAGTTTTCTCTTCAGAGGTGATCATTCTTTCAACAACATTTGGACTAACGGAAGAAGCTACTGCCCTGCTATGACCTTGTCACTTGAATGGTTGACTAATCTATACAAGACGATAGCAATTGGCAGTAGTACGCGCAAAGTTCTTGTGCATAGCATTCGGTCAAGAAACAGACGTGCAGTATTCACAGGATCTACACATAGAAGCTATGTACAAACTAAAGACTAGTCCTGTACTTAAAGGGCGTTTTTTTTTTCAATCTAAAAGGCAAGCAGATATCAGAGCAATTAACAGAGTGTTGAGCAAACGCATTCAAGTGCTTGGGAGGGACGTTATTGCAGGCTTCAGCGATACGATCGGCTAGATCTTTAGCATCTTTAAACGAATTTCGTGTTACCTTATTTTTTCTTTTACAACGGATCCAAAATTCTCTATTGAGTTGAACTCGGGAGAATAGGGAGGAAGGTAAATGCTCCCGTAACCTCTTTCATCAATCCGGTCAGCAGTATGAATGGGTTCATTATCCATCACAATATAGTCGCCTTTTAGTTTTGGATACAACTTTATTTCATCCATGCACTTCTCGAGAAGCCTAACGTAGTGGCCAGTTTCTGTGCCCTCAGATCTCTTCTTTTTTTAGTTGGTGCTTTTCTCTTACGACCGCTGTGAACAATTTTAATTAGCTAGAGCATTCTTCTTGAGGATTATAAAGTTCCATAGCAACAGCAAATTTTGCTGATATGGCGTCTAATACAGTATGAAATACAGCCGTAGTAATAGGAGTGGTAGTGATAGCACGAGTTCCTTTTTACAGACTATCCGCTAGGAGGCCTCATGTTTATATCAAATGCATACTCGTATACGAATACACAGTTTTTCAAGTAATTCATGTCAGTATCAGTCCACTTGATGGCCCAATCTTTACGAGCTTGGATCATATCTGAATTATTTCTAGTAACCGGTAAGCGTGTTAGCTTCTTAAAAGAAAGATTGCACTTATCCTTCAAGAAGTTGTGAACAGTACTTTTCTTCACAGTCAGATTAGAGAATTTTTGAGTGAGTGATTCCATTGCATCAAGCACTCATGCCTGTGGCCAATTATCGTAAAACTCTAACAGGCGAACCTTATGTCTTTCATCCAATTGCGGTTTTGCTCTATTGGCCGAATTGGGTTGTTTCTCAAATATGTTCCAATCCTTATCCCCTTTGAGTTTTTTGGCCCATTTCTGTGCTGTTCTTTCAGCTATACCGCCTGCTAAGCGCCCGGACTTAGCTGCGTTAAATAATTTGATTCAGCTATAATAGACAAAAGCAAGCTTTTGCTCGTTTGAGTATTTGCGGCAAAATTTTTTCTGCTTCTCAACTGTAGCTATGACCTCCTCAAAGTCTCTCAAGGAATCTTCGAAGGAAGTTCCTTCTTCTTGCTTTTTACGATACTCTGTAATACGAGTCAGTGTTATTAAGTGAAAAGGAGTACCTTCATCGAGCCAATCCATTACATCTCTTCCTTCCTCATCAATCAATTTTCCTTAGCCATCTTCATAATAAAAGCGGGTAGTCATCATATTTATTTGAAGAAAAAAGCGAGATTTGGAAAGTTGAAAGGCACCTTTTAGGTTGAAAAAAACCGCCCTTGAATTAAAGAAAGCCGCCTTTTGGTGTTGGAACGACTGTATGTATAAAATTAGCCTATTCAACATATATTTAGCATAGATACAATTATAGAAATCGAATTGTTTACATCTTTTTTTTTTCTTCTTAAAAAGAAAAGCACAGATAGTAGAGTTTCTGCATCTCGTTCAATCGCAATTACAAAGCTCAAGTAGCCGATATCTCTGTAGATGTACCCAGGTTAAACAAAATCAGTGAGCAGAAGAAAAAAAGAGCACATATAGTGTCACCATTCTCTATCTCAAATTGTGCTTCTGTTGTCAGTAACACATAGAATGAAGCCATAATTGTGTCCAGGATGTTTATTCTTTTCCTTTTCATTACCTTGACCCAATCAAATAACAGTAAAGTTTTCTCGTAGATGTACGATTACATGGTTAGACATATCAGTCAAGTGCATTATGGCTTTTCTTTTTAGCTAAAAGCAAAAACAATCTTTCTCTTGGCAGATAATAAACGTAGCATTTTCTGAAAAGCAACTGATTAGTGTCGTTCCGATAATTCTTATGATCAATTGAATTTCCTCATTGCATTTGAGATCAGAGACTGAATACCTATTTAAAAAAAATGGAGCTATAAAAATAATTTTAACCAAGTGGCTAAATCAATTTTAAATCCCGATTTTTGCCTCTCTTTAAGCAGATGTGCAACCATTGTATTTTTAGCATCTTCTTTAAAAGGCAAGAATGCGGCTTGGCTACAGTTTTGATGGTCTATAAATGCAATCCTTGGTGCTTTCATGAACCATAAAGGCATTCCGTCCGTTCTCACTCTTTTTCCTTTCTTTTTATTCTTTCAAATCTTAAGCGAGTCATAAATAAAGACACGCTTTTATCTTTTCCTTTCGTTTCTTAGAATGCTCAGTCAACAAGTAGAAGCTTGGGCAGTTCATGCAGCCATTTTCTTATTCTTCACAATCATTCTGACACTCCGATGTCGAAACAATGTCTTTTTGATTCCGTTTGCTCTTTTTGGATTTTTAGTCACTATCGGCAGCATCCTCCTTGCTATGTATCGCAAGGGCTATGAAACAGCATCTAGTAATTCTATGAGCATTGCCGAACAACAGTACTGGATCAAGGAGAGTCTTGTTCTCAGCTTTTTGCCTGCTGCATCCGTATTGGTATTTGGTGGTATCATGGAAGCCCAACTGATCTATATCCGTCATATTGCTGCTGCCATCTATAACAGAGATCATTGGGGAAGCATGTATCTTCGCAACGCCGAGAAGCACATGCCTGCCAAGAAGAGTGCACCATCATTGCGACCCTGGACCTATTGGACAAGCTTGTTCCTTTTGGTTTTGTATACCTTGGTAGCCATCGCTTCCGTCTTGGTTGAGACTGTTATCGGTGTCTCTGACCGTCAAAAGGACTTGAGCATTGCTGTCTGCTCTACCTTGTTGTTTGTCTTCAGTTCTTTCAACATTGGCCTTGTATGGTACACGAGTGCTATTTCTATCAAGCATATTCGTATGATCAGACAGAACCGAGACGACATGCTCTTCCTTCGTATCACTCCCATTTTGTTCTCTATCAGTATGGCAGGTATGACTATCTTGACTTGGATTCATTTTACCGTAGACACTCTTCCCTTGGTTGCTTGGATTGTACTTGAGTCTTTGTTGGTATATACACCACTTGTGGGTGTCTTGGTTATGTGTATCTATACCGGCAAGATCAAGAAGATCGGAAGACAATACGGTGCTGAGCCTGCCCAAAGGAGTTTCAATAGTGAGCCTCCTAGATATACTTCAAACAAGGTTGGTGCTGATGCCGAAACTTCTTCAGAAGATGAAAAGCGTACCTTTGCCGTTCCACCCCCAGCTTATAAACCAAGCCTTAGTCATCACTATCATTAGAGGCGACTGATTTTCTTATTGATTCTCTTACTTTCTATATTTATATAATCTTTTCGATCACATACACAGCAAAAAGCTTCTGTGTATGTCTTTCGATGCTTGTAAATAACTATATTAATAATAAAAAGATTTTTTTAAACTTTTTTTTCTGCATCTTTCAATTGTTGTCACGTGTGATGCTTTGCTGTTCTTTTCTGATGACTATAAACACAACCTATTCAAGGAAACAAACCTAGATTTGGACTTGTGTTTATGGTGTTCTTATCTCTTTATTCTCTCTTTGTTCCACAACAACGTCCACCAACCTTAACTAGTTGTGTTTTTCTTCTGGAAGCAAGGTCTACTAACTTTGTTTCAGGCTTGAGCATGCTTATAATCCATAGACACGCAGGTTGATGTAAAGATAGATGCTCCAACAGGATGAATGATTGTTTTCCATTTTTTGGCTACTAGAAGAATGTGTTTGATAATGATGATAGATACGTTTTTCGTTAGAGTATGCTAGATGACGAATGTTTAGTGGAAGCAAGCTACAATGACACAAAAACATGTTCTCAAACTACATACGTTTATTGAAAAATGCAATTGAAATCCACCATAGGTTTCTTTGCATCTGAACTATTGATACAAATGCAAGGTTTGTTTAAAAATAGCTTTTATTTTCTCACAGTTGAACTTCTTCACCAGCAACAAATACGCGTTTTACACACACTTCTCCAGATGTATCATCCAGAAATACAAAATCAGCATCAGCTCCTGCATTCAGTGTACCTTTTCGATGATCAATTCCCAGCATTTGAGCGGGATGAAGCGTAGCTGCTTCAATAGCCTCCACAAGTGAACAATTTGTAAACTTTTGAAAGTTTCGAATACATTGGTCAATGGTGATGGTACTACCAGCTAATGTCTTTGTGCCCTTAACATAGGCGCCTCCTTTTTCATCTACTTCCACTTCTTTCCCACCCAAGACATAAACACCTTTAGGCAGTCCCATAGCAGACAAGGTATCCGTCACCAAGACGGCTCCGCTAGGATGAGAGCAATAAGCAATACGAATTGAATTAGGGTGAACATGAACACCATCACAGATAAGACCATAGAAGGGACGTGGGTCGAGTTCAGATTGATTGGGGGATGAGACTGAGGATTTAGGATAGCGACTCTTCTTTTCAGGACTAGGTAAATCAGAAGCACCAAGGACGCCAACAAGGCCAGGATCGCGATGATGGAACTGTTGATTCAATAGAGTCAATAACTGCTAACAAAAAGAAAAGAAACATTATATACTTACAGCCTGCATAGCATTGAACAAATGTGTAATACTGTTAGCTCCTTTTGTCACTGCCTTTTCTGCTTCAGCAATACGGCAAGCACTATGTCCCATTGCTACTGTAATACCACGAGATACTAAGTCAGGGATAGCATCGCATGTACCTTCGAGTTCTGGTGCTATTGTGATGATACTGACTGTTTGACTGCCTTTCTTCAGTTCAGCACCATAGGTCTTATCAAAATCAGCAATACCGTTTTTTGCTACTTTGAAAACGGATTGATTGTGTGCTCCCTTCTTCAAGACAGATATAAATGGACCTTCTAGATGTGCACCCAAGATCTCAGCACCACCTGTAGCACTTCCCTTACGACGTTTTAACAATGGAAGAACCTAAACAGTGAACTGTTAAGTCTTTTTTTTCTCTTTCAAATGTCTGTGTAATAGAAGTGAATCCATATCAATAAAAGAACCCAAGTCAATTACCTTCTCATACACTTCAGATGACGAACTAACGATAGTTGGACAGAAAGCAGTACATCCAAATCTCAAGAGGCCCTTTGCAACTGTGTTTATGTTCTTTTGCAAGACATCAACTGGCTCTTCATTGTCTGCAAAGTCGATACCATAAGCCCCATTGATTTGTGTATCAATAAAGCCTGGGACAACCAAAAGACCTTGAGCATCAATGATCTCATCTGCATCACGACGAGCGGAAAAGAAAAGGTCTTGAGGGTATATAATCTTGCCATCTTGGTACCAAAGATAAGCATCATGTACAATTTTGTGGTCCATTAGAAGTCTTGCATTGATGATCTTGTAGATCTTTCCTGTGTATTCATGCTCTATTGGTGCCATATTATATGCATGAACTATCTATATATTCTAAAGAGATAGGAAAGCAACAAAGAGAAAAAGAGAGAAGAGTGATCACTTGTTTTGTTTTATATAAGAAACAACTAAAAAAAAGAAATGGTGTGACCGGGACGGATATTCAAACATTGCTTTACACATACGCAACAAAGGAAGTCAAGGGTCTAATCAGGTTATCAAAGAATTCTATATGATTGGTAGGCTTAATTATGTAAGACATTTTCTCCGCCTTTTTTCCCGTGCATCTAGCAGTTGACCTTCAATTTCAAGGGTCCAAACTACGAAAGGGTCCTGATCAAGTGGTACTTTGTACACTCTTCTTCATTAGTGTGTGATCAAAGAAATCATTTATAGCACTATACAGATACAGCTTTATTTCTCTCTCTTTATATTTATATCTTTGTATTTTTGCAGTGAATTCAAGCTTTGATCAACAGCTAATGATAAATATATATATCTTTGTTAGCTCAAGTTCAAATTCCTTTTTTTTTATTTGCTCAACTGAGTTATCATCTGACTCGTCATCGATAACTGAAACTGTAAGGTACCACTATCTCTTTTTTCTTTCGTTTTAAAAGATAAAACAAAACAATACTAGGCATGTATGCATGTAGTGTCTTTCTTTAAGGATAATACTCATGAGTGCGATTTGCATTAGTAAGCCTAATGCTTACCGTATGTACCGTAGTTGCTCGAGTCAAGAGTACGCTCGATACAAAAGTGTGATCATTTTCCTTGAAGATTGTTTCAAGCGCTAAAACACCATTCGAGTTAAAAGTATGCTCAATATAACAGTGTGTTTCTCAAGAATAGGAATACTCTTAAATAAAGCGACTATTGTATACGTCAGTGGCTATTTGACATTCTTCTCTACATGAAAAGAAAAGAGCCCAAGTTTCGACACTGACCCTACACTTGGAATGACTTTTAACATATGACAAAAGAGTCACCAAGTTCTGTTTAGGAGACCTCGATGCAACAGTATCATTGTTTAACACTGAATTGATTTAGTACCAAGACATCGTATTTCATTGGTCCATGCATCAACAGTAAAATAAGTGTCTTTTTTATAGCAAGCATTCGGACACAATGATAAATTAGTTGTCCCTTAAGAGAAGAAGCAAAGAGTAACAAATCAATCAAAGTCAAGTAGCGCAAGTCACAAGAAAAATACACTCTTAAGAAAATCTTTGTTGCTTCTCTTTATGCTAATCTAAACAACGAATAAGAATAAACTGTTGCCTTAGACCGTTTGTGCAACAAGGAATATGCCAAGAGTCTTAAAGTCAGATGATACTCTAAATCGTCACTGATTTTCGCCCTCTTTTTCTCTCGCTTTCTCTCTCTTTTCTTTTCTTTTCCTTTTTCCTTAAAGAAGCTTATTTTCATATGTCTCGAACACACCTCAACCCACATCTAGAATTACCCTCTTCTGTACCGCCATCACCTCAACACTATGTATCTGTCTATCCTCAAGTACCTCCACCACAAAATGAGCCCCTATATCCAGTAACCATGCCACAACCTTATCCTCAACCTTATACACCACCACACTCATCTCCAGCGCTATCAGCCCCTCTTGCTCCACCACCTTATGCAGCACCTGTCAGGCCCAACGGTCCATACTACGGCGCTATTCCATCTCCTAATTTAACAACAGCACCCATGCCAAGCAACCAATCAGATGTAATCCAACCAATAGCTACTCTAACGACAAAATCAGCACCTGTTCAGTGTCCTCATTGTAACCAATTTGTCTACACTATGCTAGATTATGATTCAGGTGCGTGTACTGGATTGAGTGTAGCAGGCTTGTTTATGGTAGGCCTCCATAGTGGTGGGTGTCTCCTTCCCTTCTTGTTTCCCTGGACTAAAGATGTAACACATCATTGCCCTGCCTGTAAAGAGAAAATAGCAACATTTGCAAGACTCGAGAGAGATACACGGGTTCATGGCAACTTCTTCCAACAATAATTACTTGTTAATCCATATTACTTTATTTTCATTTTATACACAGTCTAATCCTATTCTCCTTTAAGCCGTCAAGACTTGATCAAATTCTCCACTTTCAATCTATCATCATAATAAATACACTGCCTTTAACTTTCCTCTGTATCAATAAAGACTTACCATTTCCTTGACAATATCTAAACCACCCAACAATTCACCCTTATAGAACAACATAGGGAAAGTAGGCCAGTCAACATGAACCTTTAATCCCTGTCGAACTTCTTCATCTGACAGAATATCGAAATGACCATACTTGACATGTCTCTCATTCAGTAAAGCAACCAATTGTCTTGAGAAACCACAACGAGGTTCTTCAGGTGTGCCCTTGATGAATACCATAACAGGTTGCTTTTCGATCAATTCTTGAAGTCGAGTAGACAGATCCTTTTCTTTAGGCAAGACATCCTTAAATTCACCTGATGCAACCATCTCCTTAATAATATCCAAACCACCCATCAATTCGCCATTGATATATACTTGAGGGTATGTTGGCCAATCTGAGAAGGCCTTTAATCCTGAGCGACAGACATGGATAAGTAAAGTAAAACTTATTTGCTGTCTATATCACTTACCTTGGCGGACGTCTTCATCAGCAAGAATATTAAATGAGCTGTATTTGACCTTTTGTTCACCCAACAACTCAACCAATTGACGAGAGAAACCACATCGAGGCTATTCAAAAAGGTTAAATATATGTCAAATCAACTCTATTGTATAGGTGTTGCTTTGTCTTACCTGTTGAGGAGTACCCTTGATGAAGATCATGACAGGTGCACTGTTGACTAAAGCCTTAAGGCGGGCATTCAGATCTTTTACAGGTTTGACAGCATTACTATTTTCTGTGGCTGCGACAGAAGGACTGGTAAATCTATTTAATACACCCTTTGCATGTTTGGCAACGGCATTTGATAATTCTGCAGCCTTTGCACCTTCTACTTGTTCAGCTACTTTGCCAGCCTTGACAATGATAAAAGTAGGGACTGCAGCAATTTCATAGTTTTCAGAAATATCAGGGTATTCTTCAGCCTCAATCTAAAAAATAAATAAAAAAAAAAGAATCAAAATCATAGATCGATATCAGCATAGTGTCCTCACTCCTGCTCACACTTTCTTTTTTTTTCTTACCTTCAAGAATTGCAAAGCAGGAAATTTTCCAGCAAGTTCTGCAAATACTTCATTCATCTGTTGACAAGGTTCTGCCCAAGGAGCCCAAAAGTTCAAGACGTGAACAGCATCCTTTTTAGCTAAGATATCATGGAATTGTGCTTCAGAAGTGATTTCAACCAAATTGCTCATAGTTTATAGATAGAAAAAGAAAAGTGGGGAGTAAAGAGAACGAAAGAAAAAGAAAAAAAGAGAAAAAAAAAGATACACACAAAATAATATAGCAAAGGAAAAAAATAAGACAATTGATAAGATCGCTGATTGGATAATGTCAATCTAAAATGATAAGCTTTTTTTTTTCAAGTTATGCTATATTTGATTAAAGAATACAGAGTAGATAACGTATAGAGAAGCTGTTTTCTAAGAACAAGAGAGTAAAGTCTATATACAGTTTATTCGACTAGCTATGGTAACGAAATTGATTTATGCTGTAGCTGAGCCCTTGACACTTCTAATGATTTCAGCAACTGAAAAGTGCTTGTGTTTACTTAATGGTCTGGTTGCTTCGATACGAACAATATCGCCTAACTTGCAAACTTCTTTTTCGTCATGTACAAGATAGTTTTTATGCGTTTTAATAGTCTATATAGAAAGAAAAGAAAGTGTCAATTCAATGGTATCCTCCAGGGGGTATGTAGAGAAAGACAATATTATTTACTTTAAGAACAACAGGGTGAAGCTTTTGAGATGTCACTTTGACTTTAACGGTCTTTTGCATAGCGTTGCTGACAACCATACCAATGAAGTTTTGTCTCATCTTTGTCTACTGCTTGAAAAAATAAAATAAAAATAAAACAAAAAGCTGAGGGCTTGAATTGGATATTCGTCTAAAGAAAAAAAAATAGGCGAGGGGGTGACTGCGAATCAAAGCGTAGGCAAGTGTGATGAATGTCTTTACAAGTACAAAGAACACTCGTCCAAACGTAGCGTTAGAGATTAGACTAAGGAGCATATCGTCCTGCTGTATGCCTTTGTCGTCGAAATGCTGTAGATATTAATAATAGCAGAGGTATATACATGCATTGATATTACCAAAGTATCACCAAAATAAGCGAGCCTAGAACAGAAAACCAGCATGGTAGCCAATACTATCAAAAGTAAAGCAAGTAGCAATAGTAGTGAATTTCAAGAGCGAAATGGCATGGTATGCTTGAAGTAGTATGTATTGACAAAGGTATGCTCCTTTAGGTCATAACCGCATTCGCACAATTGAACTACATTTCGATTGACTGTATTTCTAATTTAGTTTATTATGCAAGATTTTTAATAAGGCAGAGTGTTAGAAATCTTACAATGTGATTGGTATCGCTTTTGTAATCACTACAAGTAGCTATCATGCATTTTGGTATCTTACTTGAATCAAACCCCCATAATGCAACTAACATTTTATCAAGAGAAAGACGACTATTCAATCTCAACAAAGCTTGTCTACACTTTTCAAGCCGACAATAGCATTTACCAAGTACACACTATGAGAAGATGATGCATATTTTTTTTTCGGAAACAATTGATTTTTTTTAACACTCAAACCAATAACTGAATTTCAATAACTGACATATATCCTTGGCTTAGCGACATAAAGCAATAACCTTAGGCACACCAAGTTTGTTCAACCATGATTGGTTTTTAAAAATAATAATCGGCCGAAAAGGTTTCTCTCTTTCTTCTTTTTTCTTCTTTTACTCGTTTCATATCTCCATGTCACGTCAACCTGTTACTGTACCTTGTAAATACAAAACTGGCCGAGTTCTCGGTAACGGTACTTATGCTACTGTCAAAGGTAAACGCGCTGATGAAACAGAAAAGGAAATGAGTTACTGATTGGAACATGCGGTTTATAGAGGCTATGCATGTGAGTTGCTGAAAGATACTATAAATCAGATAGACTCATGACTTGTTTGAAACAGATTGAGACAGGCAAGTACTATGCTTGTAAAATTATCAACAAGAAGTTGATGGAAGGTCGCGAACATATGATTCGCAATGAAATCAACATCCTTAAGCGTGTCTCTCAAGGGAACAAGAACATCTTGAGTTTGGTAGACTATTTCGAGACTCTCAACAACTGTAAGCCCATTGTTCTTTACGGAACTTATGATTGATATTTATCTCTCTTTAGTGTATTTGGTGACAGACTTGGCTTCAGGTGGAGAATTGTTTGACCGTATCTGTGAAAAGGGTAGTTACTTTGAAAAAGATGCTGCTCATATTGTTCAAACTATCTGTGCTGCTGTTGCTTATCTTCATGAGAACGGTATCGTTCACCGTGGTATGTATATAGTTCTGTATGAAACGTATATATACATGAAACACTTTTTTTGTTAACATTTGTCTAGATTTAAAGGCAAGCAGATAACATATCCTTGTAGAAATGCTTAATCAGTTGAATACTAACATCTTGTTCTTGCATTAGCCTGAAAACTTGTTGTTCCGTGAGCGCGATGAAGATGCTGACTTGCTCATCGCCGATTTTGGTTTGTCACGTATTATTGATACAGAGAAATTTCATACTTTAAAGACCACTTGTGGTACTCCTGGTTATATGGTAAGGACAGGACGCTTTGTGTGTGTGTGCTTAGTGTTAAGTGGTTGTGTCGGGTTATTGATGTTATTCAAAAAAAAACAGGCTCCTGAAATCTTCAAGAAGACTGGTCATAGTAAGCCTGTGTAAGTATTGATTTTTTGATGATGGGGAGAGAAATGTAGACTAATTTTTAAAAAAAAAACGTTCAGTGATATGTGGGCTATTGGTGTCATCACATACTTTTTGTTGTCTGGCTACACGCCATTTGAAAGAGATAACAACATTGAAGAAATGAATGCTATTATGCACGCTGACTATAACTATGATGATGCTTGTTGGGATAATATCAGTGATTCAGGTTAGAGTAAATTAATAGGCTATGGAGCATCAGTCATAAGAAAGACTAACTTTCTGTTTTCTGACTAGCCAAGAACTTCATTGATCGTTGTTTGACTATTGATGCTAATGAGCGTATCACTGCTCATCAAGCCCTTGAGCATCCTTGGTTACTTGATGCTGCTAACCAATCCAAATCTCAAACAGACGGTGGAGATTTATTACCCAACTTGCGTACCAACTTCAATGCTCGTCGTACATTCAAGAAAGCCATCAACATGGTTACTCTCTCAAATCATTTCGGTCACAGCTTGTTGAAGAACAATTCCACCAATTCAAACAGTGTTGCTGATGAAATTAAACCTGTGAATGAAGGAATTGATCAAGTCTTGGAGAGTTCATAAAGTTAATAAATTTTAGTTGTTTTTGGAAATAGTTAGTATTATAGTCGATATTATTTTTAGCCGTCTGTGCGCCATTGTATCATTAAGTTTTCATTGTCTAAATGGTTTTCCGTGCCGAACAATATGTCAGAAGACTTGGTGTAATAAAAAATCATTGAGAATCTCTGCCTTTTCATTGTTCAAAAGATTACAGTTCAATAACTGTTGTCTATTACAAATAGACTGCTTCGCAAGTGACAACCTCTACAGTGTGCTAGAATAGCTAAAGCAACGAATACAAATATAGGTGAGAGAGAAAGAACAGGAAGTGCATTTTCTTTTCAAGTATTGATTCTTTTGCCTAAAGCAAAAGCATTAAGAATCTGGATAGTTTTAAGTTTGGTCTCAAACATGTTGTGTCAAGGGTCTTGCATGGTTTTTAATACATTGGACTCTTACTTTGTACACAACACTCTTTTATCTCTCTGTTTCATCTACATCATTCTTTTTAATGCATATACAACAGATAAGTATAGCCTATTGTTTATATCAGTCAAAACATGTTTTCGTATTCAACTCTTTGCTAGATGCGATAAACAATACATGCTGTTGTATGACGATTCATTTACTTCAACAAGAATATTTGTCAGGAGAAGATGTTACACTAGTATTGTACCCGAACCAACACCCTATCTTTGCTGAGCTCAAGCATTAGCCTAATAGGATCTACCCTGCTTGCATTAACTTGGCTTGAGCCAAACGAAAATAAAAGGAGGAGAAGGTCAACTTGAACAAGTTCATGATATAAACAAAGGCAAAAGGGAGTCTATATGGACCTTAACAAGAAATTATTGATAGAGGAGACAGATGCAGCAAACTAGAGTTGCAGATGATCCACTTGTAAATTGCCACTAATGCCTCGTCACCACACACTCTATTTTCATTGTTTCAAAACAAGCTGTTGTTTACAGGATAGCCAAGTTGCTGTAGTAAACGCCAAGATGTCTAGAAGAATCCGACAAGAGGCTATACTTTTCCTTCTTTTACAAAAAAAAAATCTTGTTGTACAACACCAACCTTCTGTTTAAAAAGAGATATCTGCTTTGTCATCAATATGACAAGATCCTAAAGACGACAAGCTGAAGAAAGACTTCGCTTAGCCTTAGGTTACCTTAAAGTAAAAGATAGATAAAAGGAGCTGAGAGACTTTAGGTGAGGACAATCAAAAGCAGAAAGCTCCTTAATCGAGATCTTTTGTGCTTATCTGCTTGCTGCTCCGCCTGTATATTTGAATAGCCGTCCGATAGAACATGCCTTTTCTTTTTAGTATAAATCCTTCTGGAACCCCCCCTTTTTTTTTACATTTTCTTCTCTTCCATATTGTTTCAACACATAACTTTTCTTTTTCATTTTTTCATTCTCAACGTATAGAAAAAAATTACAAAAAGAAAACAAGCTTGTCTTAAAAAAATGGCTTCTCTTTTACCAAAGCATAGTGGGACCACTGCCTTTAGATCTATCTCTACTATGGTCGGCAAAGGCATTCACCGTGCTGCCAAGTTGTCATCTCGTAATCCTATTGAGATGATCGCAGGCATACTCATCATCTCCTCTTTCAGCTACTTTTATCTCTTCAACCTAGCTCGCACTTCGGACATATTCTCTGGTACTGCTACGCGTCTCTACCCAGCTTTTGTGTATGCAGATAAAGATGCTGCTCAATTTCAACCTCTGATTCGCAGTGAGTTACCAGGCAGTCAAGATGCTGTCAAAATCCAATTGAAGCAAATCGCCATTTCTTCCAACGACAAGGAAAAAAACATCATTGATCCCACAACACTCTCCAACATTCTTCGCTTCCAACGTACTATTGAACACACACTCTTGGACGACCATGTTGGTCAGTTTGGCTACAATGCTTTGTGTTTCAAAGACGCTCAAGGACAATGTTTTTCTCAGTCACTCTCCAGCATATTTGACGAAGATGTCTTGGCCACCAAAGACGTCAAGAAAGCTATCAACAACCATCCTGAACTTGCTCAGTCTATTTTTGGTGGATTGGACTTGAATGCTTCTACTGCTTCTTCCATCTTGCTTTCCTTCGCTTTCAATGGCTCTACCAGTTACCGTGAACAGCTCTCTTCTCTTTGGGAACAAAAGGTGTCTACCTTGTCTTCTGGTGATCTTATTTCACTTTCTAACTCTGGTCATCAAGAAGATGTCTTCACTTGGGCTTTTATTATCTCTCGCAACATCATTTTCCGCATCAGAGAATTGATTGAGGTACTTTAGAACACTTGTCATACCATCAATATAGGCGGCTTTTATTTATTTTATTTTTTTGTTTTAGATGGCTGACAATATTGACATTATTGTCATTTTGGCAGGTTATGTGATGATGATTACTACTTTTATCTCACTCTACATGAACATGAGATCTATGGGTTCTCGTTACACATTGGCTACTGCTGTCCTTGTCAATGGATTCTTCAGCTTTATGTTTGCCTTGTTAACTGTAAATGCACTTGGTGTTGATGTCTATCCTGTTGTATTGGCGTAAGTTGTATTTTTTTTGCTGGGGAAGAAAATAACTCAATTTTCTTACTTTTTTTTTTAGTGAGGCCATTCCCTTTTTAGCTGTCACTATTGGATTCGAGCGTCATTTTAAACTGACTAAAAGAGTGTTTGAATTCAGCAAGGAAACCCCACTTACAAAACAAGAGATCAGAAAGACTATTGTTCGTGCTGTTGACTCTGTCTCCTTGCCTATTGCTAGAGATTGTATCATGGAAATTACTGTGCTGGCCTTAGGTGCTAAGTCCGGTATTTCCGGCTTGCGTGAATTCTGTCTTTTAAGTGCTATTCTCTTAGCATATGATTTCATCATCATGTTTACTTGGTACACAGCTGTATTGGCATTAAAGCTTGAGGTACGTTGGACTAGAAAGGGGAGGAGTAGAGCTAGCCTAACTCGTTCATTTGTATTTTAGCTTTTGAGAATCCGTGAAATCAATGCTACCATCAAAGGTTCATCTACCGGAACAGGATATATCCGTAGCACAGTCGTCAAAGCTTTTAGCGATAGCACAACGACAACAACAAACAATAACAACCTCAAGACAGATGAGACTCTTATTGGTAGAGTCAAGTTACTCATGGTAAGGAAACACGTCGATCCAGCTCGAACGATGATGACTGATAAAAAAAACCTGTTTGTTCGCATAGATTGTGGGTTTTGTTGCTATGCAATTATTTAAGGTTTGCACTACTTTCCAAGGTACCGCAGGTCCTCAAGTGAGTGTAATGGAACCTGGTGTCAGAAATGTGCTTCAAAAGCTCCTTGAACAACATCGTACATCAAATGATAGCCAACTACCTCTCTTGATTGAAGTTTTTCCTCCTTTGCCTTTCCGTGTTGCATCTGGCTTGCAAAAGACATTTGTTCCTGACACTATCCGTAAACCCTTGGATTATTTATTAGACACATACGCCGTTTACATCCAGCACCCTGTTATCTCCAAATGGATTTCTGTTGCCCTCTGTGTCTCCTTGTTCTTGAACACTTACCTCTTTAAGGTTGCTAAACAACCTGCCAAGGTACCTGATCTGCAACAGGAACAAAAGACAACCCCTACACCTCAACCCCAACAAGTGATGAAGAAGCCATTGAATGAAAAGAAGCCTCACAGTTCTTCAGCTGTTCACGGCGCTATCCGCTCACTTGAAGAATGCATGTCTTTGATTCAAACTCCTGAATCCTTGTCTGATGAGGAAGTTATTGGTCTTGTTGAAAAAGGCAAGATGGCCTCTTACGCTTTAGAAAAAGTACTGGGTGATTTGGAACGTGCTGTTGGTATCCGTCGTGCCTTGGTATCTCGTGCTTCAATGACAAAGACTTTAGAATCTAGTTTGCTTCCCTTCTATAACTACCATTACGAAAAAGTTATGGGTGCCTGTTGTGAGAACGTCATTGGTTACATGCCTATTCCTGTTGGTGTCGCTGGTCCTATGAACATTGATGGTGATATGATTCATATTCCTATGGCTACTACAGAAGGTTGTTTGATTGCTTCTACTGCTCGTGGTTGTAAGGCCATTAACGCTGGTGGTGGTGCTACTACTATCTTAACTGCTGATGGTATGACTCGTGGTCCTTGTGTTGAATTCCCTTCAATCATCCGTGCTGCTGCCTGTAAGCGCTTTATTGAAGAAGAAGGTAGAGAGATTGTGACTGAAGCTTTCAACTCTACCTCTCGTTTTGCTCGTTTGAGAAAGCTCAAGGTAGCTCTTGCCGGTAAACTTGTCTTTATCCGTTTTTCCACAACTACTGGTGATGCTATGGGTATGAACATGATTTCCAAGGGTTGTGAAAAGGCACTTAGCATCCTCACTGAACACTTTCCTGACATGCAAATTGTTTCGCTCTCTGGTAACTACTGTACTGATAAGAAGCCAGCTGCTATCAACTGGATTGAAGGTCGTGGTAAATCTGTTGTTGCTGAAGCCGTCATTCCTGGCCATGTTGTCGAAAAGGTTTTGAAGACTTCTGTTAGTGCCCTTGTTGAACTGAACATCTCAAAGAACTTGATTGGCTCTGCTATGGCTGGTTCTGTTGGTGGCTTCAATGCACATGCTGCTAATATTTTGACTGCTGTCTACTTGGCCACAGGTCAAGATCCTGCTCAAAACGTTGAAAGTTCCAACTGTATCACCTTGATGAAGGCCATCAATGATAACCAAGACTTGCATATTTCTTGTAGCATGCCTAGTATCGAAGTCGGTACTATTGGTGGTGGTACTATCTTGCCTCCTCAACAGGCCATGTTGGATATGCTTGGTGTTCGTGGTCCTCATCCAACTGAACCTGGAGCCAATGCTCAACGTCTTGCTCGTATCATCTGTGCTTCTGTTATGGCTGGTGAGTTGTCTTTGTGTGCTGCTTTAGCTGCTGGTCACTTAGTTAAGGCCCATATGGCTCACAACCGTGGTAATGCTCCTGCTCCTGCTCCTGCCCCTGGCAGTTGTATTAAATCTTAAAAACCATTATTAATATCTATATCCCTCTCTCTTTCTCTTCGTTACATCGCTAATTCATTGTCCCTTCATTAATTCCATAGACAACCTTTTTTCATCTACTTTCCCTGTTTTTTTTTCGAAGCAATTGTTTTTGTTATTTAAATATTTATTGGTTATTTTTTTATTGTTATCATAAAGAAAGTATGTACCTTTACATCTTTGCCAAAAAAAAAAAGAAGTATGTTTCCTTTAACTTTGAATGTAATGTTCAGCTGGAAACTTTCATGTGCTTATGAAATTATCCGTTCATAAAAAGAGAGGTAAATCTTTGCTTTTGATGTCTTGGGCTTGATTGAATGAAAACAACTGGCTGAATCTTCTGTGTTGCTACTTCTCTTCTCCTCAATGTAAAAGTTTAGTAAAAGAAAAGAAAAACGTTTCTTCAAGCATCGAGACAAGCTCTTCTTTTTTTTAGCATTCTAACAGGCAAAGGCAATGAAGCTTTAATGCAAAAAAGAAAACCAAAGAAAAGCAAGAGCAAATGAGAGGAGGGGTATGTTTCTATAAATTCATGACTAGACTGAAGATGGGAATAACAATGAATGATTTATGACTTTAGTTTTGCTTCCATCGTCTCTAATACTTCTATCACATCATGCTCTTCGAAAACCGGACCGTTCCTTGAACATTTGGCTCTTTTTCTTATCTCATCACACAATTCGTCAACATCGAATTCCTCAAAGCGAGGATGTGTGGAAATCTTAGCCCACACTTCAGAGCAAGATATAAACCCATCTGCTTTATGAAGAGCCGAAGCATCGTGCTGTGCTGGCAGAAAATGATCAGTCAGATCCTGCTCCATCTTGTTAAATATCTCGGATTTCCGACATTCATTGCCTTCCTCATCTGTAGTAACAATGGGAACAGGATGACTTGAAATTGTCTCGTTCAAGAAACCATGTGAATCAAACAGCGGCTCTGTCAACAGCTGGTTGTATGCTCGTGAGCATACCTCTTCTTTCAGCCGCTCGCAAAACGAAATACCGTCTTTGTCTCGAATACATGCTACAGCTGAAGAAGGAATACGTGGTGTGGGCGAAGTGTTTATAGGCGAGGCGTGCATAGGTGAGGCGGTTCCAGGTGAGATGTTTCTAGGCGATGTACTTGCAGGCGGGGTGTTTATGGACGAAGCATTTATAGGTGATTGAGTGCCTGAAGATTGAGGTGATGATATGTCTCCAACAGGTGACAGTGATCTCTTTCTCTGTTTTTTATTAGGCGGTGATGCTGCCTCAGGAGATGCATTTTGTAATCGCTTCAGAGCTGACTTGAGTTCCTGATTTTCTTTCTCTAATTGTGCAACCTGAATGGCGTGAGCTGCCTTGATTTCTTTGATCTTGTCTTCAAGCTCCTTCACATAACGTTCTTTTCGCTCCCGAAATGCTCTCTGTGCTGCTCGGTTTTGTTCTTTACGACGAATGCGTAAATCATTTGTTGAATTGACTCCAGGTAGCTTTATTACATCTTCGTTTGGACCTTCTATAGTAAAAGATAATCAATTGAGTGTCTCATATTCCAATTCTTTTACTTTATTTGAGAAAAAGAGAAAAGCATACTCATAGGTCTTTTGGATGGTATCCTTATCCAACTTTGATCGCTGCTTAGTCTTAAAGATTCCGGTCGAGGCAATATTTTCGGTGGCGTACTGGAAGGCATGATGGGTCTAAAAGCAGACGTAGAGGGAGAGGTTGATTCCTGTCGAATAGCTTGATTATCCATGCTGATTATTAATAAAATAAGAGAAAAAACAACAAGAATTGGATGGTACAGATGGAGTTTAAATCTAATTTTTCTTGAAAAAAAAAGTCACTGTTCCATTTTATTCTCCCACATTTACTAGCCAATGCGTAAATACAACAAAAGCATGGTACTCATTTTGGTTTGACTTAAATGGTATACAATGAGACGGGATGAAGACGCCTAATAAAAGTTAATTTGCCTCAAGCTGTTTGCAGTAATCAGAAACAACGCATTTCACTTTTTCAAGTATAAGGGGGAGACGTTGTTTTATAGACCAAGATTTCTCTTATTTTTGACAAAGTCGAACATTCTATGGAATGCCTATGTCTTTATTGGTTTCTGAGCGTTCGTTTACTATAGAATCTAGTTAATGCTTAGTATTCAGTAAAGGATATTGGTGCATAGAATAACTGAAGAAAAGTCCATGATCAGAAACATATTCAGCTCTGAAGGCTGATGAAAATAATTTGAGTTGATCGACATCCTTTTGTATTTAGAAGCGAGCTTTTCGGATCAATCTATTTAGGATTGTTGCTCCTTTATCCCAAGTATTCTACTAACTTTGATAGGTTCTGTGCGATTTTATTGCTTTTCTCGTTTTGCTTTTGCAAGACATATGCATTATAGTTACGATGGAGTAGACAGGGTATAGCAAAGAAGAAAAAAGTGTGGTCTGTACAATGACTGATATAAGTGTTGGTCGATGAATATTAACTAGATCGATGCGCAAGAAGAAATTGTTGCTGCTTGCTTTTCTGGAAGCTTTGAAACTTGAACTTTCTTATGCACGCTAAAGCTAATTATTTCAAATGATGTGAAGATGGATTAAGAAATAACGCAATTTGCCTTCTTTTTCTTTGTGGAACTCTTGGTTGTAATGCCTTCTTCCCAAGCCTGTTGGGATTCAAAACCAATTCTCATGTTATAAGCAGCATATGAATTTGCCTTGACCCAGGCTTCACCGATCTCAGTCGTATACTCTTCACCCAAACGCTTCTTTAGTGCCATCGCAAAAGCCGGACCTACAAGCTCCAAATGATGAGGCTTCACATTGTAAAAGTAGTGCCTTGCACCCAATTCTCTGAGCTGTTGAGCTAGCCATTCAGGGTCTCCTTCTTCATAGTCCTCCAAATCTTCACTTCTCTTTCTGGCATTGATGTCTCGAATGGTTGGTGTTGCTGGTGGAGAGTCCAAGCCGGTTGGACAAGCATTGTTATTGTTATTGTTTGTTACACCAGGCGCTCGAGCAATATAAGAAATCATGCCTGTGAGGGCTCTAGCCTGTTGAAACACATTAGCGAAAAGTTCACAACAAGCAGGTTCCATCTCAAACAATGCTTCATAAAAGGCAAGTCCAAAAGCATGAGCAGGTGATATGTTTCGATCGTCTGTTGAGTGTCTCTTCTCGCTCACTCTTTCCCAACTGATACGTACAAGATCTATTTGTTCCTGTGTAGGTGATAAGTCTTGATCAATAGTAGATGAAGAGCCGAATGAAGAGCCTGCGATGATCATTGGGCAACGAGTTGTCATGTCCTTATGAGCTCCTGGATGTAGTGAAGGTGGTGGGGATTTTGGATGAGGGAAGCGGTGACGAAAGACTCGAAAGCTACCATTACTTTTTTTGATGGAGTTTGTCTTTGGGTTACTGAAATCCGCCTTTCCATTTGTTGCCATCTTTCTCTCAGACAATCTGTGATAGGAAAGAGAAGAATAAAAAAAGGACAAAGCAAAGAGGAAAAAAAAAAGAGAGAGATTCAAGAAAGAAAGAAAACTTCATCTAAAAGCAATAAAAAGAAAGTTTGGGTTTCATTATTGTAACAAACAACTTTGCACAGGCGATAAATTCTCCCTTTTTTTTCTCTCTCTTTCATTATCTCTTCATAAACACTTTACCCCTTTCTTGTTATTCTCTAAGTCTTTCCGCGACTGGAAAGAGAAAAGACGTAGTGATCATTGTCAATTTTGACTGATCTCCCCTTTTTTAAAACAATCAAAACTCATTGTTGAAAAAGGATGATGCAATTGTTTCTCTAGAAACGTAGTCAGTGCACATTCGAAGAATCAATTAGAATGAGCCAAGTCAGGTAATTGTTTGGAAAACTTTCGTTATAGTCGAGCCCTCTTTTTCTTCTGTTACCATGAAAGACTGAGTGTAATATTCTTTATGCAGTTTGTGTTTCATGGTCAAAACAAATGCAAAAATATCTCTCATATGAATATCGCTAAGCATATACGTTATATACTAACGATCACATTAAAGGAACACTTTTTGACAAACAAATATCACCAAGTTAAAAAGGAGAAAAGTAAAGTTCAATGGGCCCTGAACTTTTTCATTTATTGTTTGGTGGCTATTTTTTTCTAGAGGCGTTTAATAAATCATGTCATTCTGCTAAAAAGAAAATGAAAAAGCTCCTTTTTGTATTTGAAGTGGGAGACCTTGGATAGAAACGAATTCAGATCAGGATTGGCTCTAGGCTTCCTCTTCTCTTTTTGGTCAAGTCAGACAGTTAAATGACATGCATTATCTTCAAGCAAGACCACCCGTTTTCTAGATGCAGTCAGCAACATACAAACAAAGCGCAAATCAATTGCAAGAAATTAAGAAAGAAGGTCAAAAATCACAACATAGAAACGAGGAATGAAGCACATTTTGGAGAGAGATATACAAGAATGAGTTTGTCTTAATTACAAGAGAATTGTATTTATATGTTTGACTGTAGAGTTATTATTTTTTTCTACGCATTTTGTTAAAAAGGGAATATGATGCACTTGGGAAAAAAGAAAAGGAATAATAAAGTATTAGAAATTGAAAATCACAAAAAGGAGGAAAGAGTAGTGTAGGTATTCTATAGGAGATCTAAGGTGTGTGTGTATGTGTATAGTTACATGAACGGATACAGATATGTGAAAAAGAGGTATATCCTACGGATTAGTTAGGGATTTTTACAGAATGGGGGACATAGGGACCAATTAACAGCAGTTTTGCTGTCATAGCCTGCTGGCTTTCTTCCCCAAGCAGAATGGAAATTAGTAAAGCATCTCTCCTTATCGGCTTCTTCTCTCAAGATGCGCCACTTTGCTATGTATTCAGCAGCTGTACAGCCCAACAACTTACTAAACACAGGTGCAGTTGATTCAGCAAAGGATTCCATATTATTTTTCCATAATATGCCGAGATCTAAACCCCATGAACCACAAGGGATCGAAACGAGTTTAGATGAGATTTCAGTTGCACCTATGGCTTTCAGCAAGTCAGGCAGATGACATGCCATGCGTGGCTCCATATTTCTCTTTTTTCTAATTGCCTCAATCACTACATAAAGAAAATAAGATGAGATGATATACCGAGAATTAAGTGTATAGATCAATAGTTACAGTCAGTTTCCCATTGTCTTCCATTACGGCCAAGATTGAATGTATAATAATCAATTTCTAACAATTGAATGTAACCTCCAGGCTTAGTGACACGAATGACCTCTTTCATCGCTTTTTGCCAATCGGAGAGTGTAAAAGCAGTAGTGACAAGTCTAAGCTGCACAAAATCAAACTGATCATCTTCAAATGGTAATTCGGCATTCAAAACATCAGCTTCATAAAAATCGAGGTTGGGCAATATTTTTCGTGATACGGCAATAGTGCTACTTTTGAACAGATGGTCGGTTCTGGAAATTGACTCATCGTGTAATTCACTGCAGGTAGAGATAGAGGTAGTATCATCAACATGAGAGAAGCGGCTCTGAATATCACTGCCGCTAGTCATATCTTCTGCAGAGAGATTCTTGCCAGTTGTTTGCACCTTTTTCAATAGTTTTGGATGAACTGGCGTAAATGTTTTGTTTTTGTGTTGTAAGGATGGTGTTGCTGAGATGCTTGAAGATGTACCTGACCTGATCGTGTTGGTCTCTTCAAAATCGGGCGGTAGAAGATCACAGACGTCAACCACGGTAAATTGTGAACGAGGATGATCTAATGCCATGTCAATAATATGATGTCCGGTCTAAATGGAGAAGGTAGTACGAACAAAGATTAGTGTTGGCACAATCGATCTTTTTTCTTTCTTTTTATGCTGTTTTAGATATCTTACCCACATTCCTGGGCCACAACTTAATGGTGATAAATTACGTTAGTGTCAGTTATCATTCAGAGTTATAATTAAACATTTACCCCACGTTGAGCGCGTTAAGTCCCTTACGTAAACTGGATTCAATAGGCGCAGATATATCGCTGGATTATAAAGAAAGAAAAAACATGAGTCATGCGTTTAATATCTATTGTATTATGGACTTACCCCCTAAATGCCCAGCGGATGATAAATGATAACACACGTTGTCTATCTAATTCAAGTTGATCGTTTGGCAAGAGGTTTTTATCCAGGCCACTCTATAACAGAAAAAAAGAAGAAGAAGAGAGGAGCATAGGATAAGGTCAATGCCGATTCAATCTATTTTGTTTCTTTCTATTTACATCGTTGTCATGATTGATATATCGTCTGCCCTTAAACCAGTGAAAAGCACCTCGTGGGCCTGATCCAGCGTAAGAGGCTAATTCATCTGCAAACTCAGCTGTTTCAGTATCATTCACTATAACAGCAGGAATGTTTAAGATGGGTGGAAGAGGCTTCTGAAGAGCTTCTTGTTTCTTCTGTTCCTCTTCGTCTTTAGCAACATTGGCTGATTTCTGTCGAATGTCTTTTTTTTTGTTTTTTATCGGCTTTAAATGGTTAGGAACATGGCTCCTTGTTGAATACATTGTTCGCGTATCGGATTGACTGTTGCCCATTTGACATGTAAAAGAAATAGAGATGAAGAGAGAGAGAAAAAAAAAGAATAAACTTGTGCTTTCTTGTTTATTTAATAAATTTAGAGTTACTCAAATAGTTACACAGGTACACGAAGTAAAAAAAAAGTATAAATGTACATAAGTCTTTGCGTTCGTTTCAAGTTGACAGTGATGAAGATGAAGGAGTCTCTAAAGATGAAGGTTCTTTTGAATTCTCGGGTGAAACATGTTCATTTTCATTCGTTTTCTCGGAAGAAGATGCCTGATCTTCAACAATTTCAACTGTCTCCTCTGTTGTCTGTGCAACATGTTCCTGTTGCTGTTGTTCCTCTTCCGGCTCTACAATATCAATACTATCATCTCTAGGTCGATTGCCTTCGATTAACCAACGACTAAGAAAGAAGAATAAGTTACGTGTCAATTGGCATGTACCAATAATTAATTACTTACATAAGTCTTGGCGTGGCTAACCATTTCTTACCACCACTCATTGGATCGCGAGGCCAAACATCTTCAAAGAAATAATAGATATGTCCAACCAATACACCCAAGATATCACCTGTTGGAATTTGGCCTCCAAGACAGAGAGAGAACATTAACAGAACCCAAGGTAGATAAGGTGCAGTAAAGACAACGAGGCCCAAGAAGTTGAGTCGGACATACGGATTTCTTCTTGCCCAAATATAGACCATTGTAAAGGAAAGAGCGGACCCCATAAAAGGTAAACTAGCGAATGGCACAGCAACCTATATCTGTCAGCTTCACATAAGGCCCTCAAATGATATAATAAATGAAAGAAATCATGCAATAATACTGTACTGATATAACCAATAAAACACTAGCTGAGAATAACATCAACCAAACATAATCTGCAGGTCTGTTTCTATAAAAGCCTTCTTCCATCATTCGACTGTATCTTGCCCTAAAGATATGGTTAAGATAGGTTACTTGATAGGGTTGTAAACTTACAGGAAGAATATATGAAAGCAAAAGTCAATAGATAATGGGCCGAAATAAAAGAAATTGGTAATCAACCGCCACCACTTTAAAAGAATCATTAGCTCAAGCAATACAAAGCATGAAAAGAACAGGTTACCTGAAAGTCGCGAGCAATACTTTCATAATTAAGCCATAGTTGTAAAGGGTGAATAAAGCCCATTTGCTACTCATTAGATAATAAGAGACGATTTGAGTCAAGATCAGTCATTCAGGTACTAAAGAATGCATACCACTGCTATACTGGTGCAACAGGCTGCAGATATATATATACGTGTGATGGGTGGGATCTCATTGAACCAGTTCTCTAAAGGTGTTGGCATAATTTTGTGTTTAAAGAGAAAAGCTAAATAACTTGACAAAAAAAAAGAGTGCTGGCCCTATACGATTGGGCTTTCATGCACTTTTCATAGTTTTTGGAAATCAGCTACTGCTAAAAATGAGAAGCAGACTGTATCAAACAACTTGGTCATATTGCACCTTATAGTGTACATATATATAAAGAAAAGAAAAGAGTTTCTGCAAAGAACTAAGACAGCCTTCCTCTTTGTTCGCTTTGCGAGAAAAGGAGTGCTTATCTCTTCAAGTTAAAAAAAAGGCACTATGTGTTCTATAGCAAACAACTACATTTTTTTCTGAAGCATCATTTTGAAAAAGCGCTCATAAGCTACAGAACCACTTCTTTATAGAGCTGATATAGAAATGAGTAGAGAGAAACCTCTGTAAGATGCAAATGACGTTTAGATCATTAAGTGGGAAAAGAGTAGATTGCGCGTTAGATATTTTCGTCAAGTTAAGAGTCTATTTATAAAGACAACTTTCTTTAGGTTATGCAATGGTAATAAGGAATAAATGACAACATTTCAGCTCTTTTACTGTGCCATAGTTCAGTGCAATTGAAGCTGTAGATATTTAATGGAAGAATTTATACACATTTGAGTAAGGACTATAGAAATTATACTTTTTGTTTGTGTTCATGATAAGGTCGTCCAAAACCAAATGCAATTGGTCAACATCCATTTCCTTTTATAAAAGAAAAATACATAGAAACCCTAAAGACCTTCCTTCTTCTTTTTTTTTCTTTTATTTTTCTTTTATTTTTCTTTTCAAACATTATGTCGGATATCGGTAGTGATTCTCAAGTCTCTCCTTCAGCACTTATAAAAAGTTTGTAATAGAAAACAAAGCGTCAATTGAGCAAACAGTAGACTCAAATGATGTTCAAATAGATATCGTAGAAGGCTTATTCTCATACAACACAGTTAAGCGAAAGAGGATATTGGAATTCTATTTCTTTGAAGATGCATCACTCTCATCTCCTATCATGAGTACGGAAGGTGTCTTGAACATTCAATAGTAAATCATGGCTATTTCTTTTTCTAAATAACAAGCAAACTGATACTTTTCATCAGTGTCTACACAGTATGGCAAACCATGAACAGGACAGAGCCAATGATTGATAACATTGTGTTTGATGGGTAAGAACAAGACAAGTGCCAACACTCTCTAAACTGAATGATAGACATACAGCTGTGATTCATTTGACACAGACCATTTCCCCTTATATCCTTCCGTCGCTCATTCAACTCAAGATACCTGCTATTACCACACTTCACTTTAAAGAAACAGAAAAAGATAGTGGACTACTCAAGATCTATAAACAAGAAGATAGTTGGACTCTAGAAGGTTTGAATAATCACATGCTTATTCGTAACAATCGCTCTAAAAAAAAGATTAGGGCTACTTCAGTCTGTACCACTTGTATCATTTTGGTATGATCATGTGTTGCGCTTAGTGATGGGTAAATTGGTTACTGCTACAGGTAAAGAGATGCCTTTAGCTTAAAAGAAGAAAAAAAGTCTTATGAATATTGAATTAGGCGACCTTTTGGATGCTGCCATTCAACAGGCAGAAAAGATGACATTGCGCGGACAAGAGATCCAACGCATTGGACGTGAATTGGCCATTGAAAATATGGAAAAGTTGGATGAGTACAAGTACGATCTCCATGAGAATTACATCAGAGGTATCAAGAATTGGAGAGAATCATGCACCTTAGATGACTTTGATTATTACCAACAACATGTCACTCACTCCGCTTCATCCTCTTCTTTTCCTATCAAAGAATCACTTCATGATACTCGACCTTATCATCTTATTGTTGAAGATGTGGATTAAATAAATTACTATATTTTATATAATTATTAACAATCATAACTAGCTGCCACAACAGCAGCAGCACTTTCCATATCTACAAAGGGACTTAAAAAGGAATCAAAGTACATATTCAAACGCTCAAAGCTCTGCTCTTCATTCTCGGGCTGAATTATGACGCGTGTTCCAATATAACCATCTGGTCGAATCACCACAATCTCAGGACGATGCAGCTGAATGTCATAGGCTTTATAGCACTGTTGATCGTGATCCAGATAGACTTGAGCTAGGCCTGAAGGAAAAGTCGAATGCACTACACTGACCGGTGTATCGGTAAGGTATTTGGCTGCTTCCTTTTTACATGAACTGGTGATAAACAAGCAACTAAAGAGAGGTGTGGAAAACAGTGCATGCGGTGAATACGTATCGGATGAACCTGAATGACGATGTGAATCTATTGAGGTACGAGGGGTATCTAGAGAATTCTTTGGATCTGAAGAGACAGTCGAGAGAGAAGAGAGGGATTTGGCACCAAAACTGTATCGTGGATGGATATAGAAGGAAGGTGCATGCTGCTCATAGCGATGAATAAAAGACATGGGCAGATTGAGCTGACGTACACAAGCCTGCACACGATCCAGTGAGTCTTGCTGAAGAGGACCGCAAAAGATCAAGAGGGTGAAGCCGGTGTCCTTGTTGTATTGACGGACACAGTCAGAGAGTGATGGACAGTTGGTCTTGATCGATTTCCATCGCTCATTGAACATGGTAAGTGTGGTAGGGCTGGGCGGAGGTGATGTGTTACTGTTGCGTTTCTTTGAGTTGCCATTTAGGTTTTTCTGGAATACAGAAAAGATGGTGGATGATATATTGCCGGTAGTGACCGAAGAAGGCGAACGTTGTTTTGAAGATGGATCTTCTTGGTCTGGTGTGTCTGATGATTTGGGGTGTGTCGGTTGAGTGGGTGATCTTGGTGTTGAGGTTTGAGTGGAGGGTGTTGGCGACAGAACAGGTTTAGCGGATCCTGTATTCTGGGATGATAACTGGAGTAATGAATAAGGTTTAACTCTGGCATGTGGTGCTAAGCAACCAGGTCTTGCTTTTAAATAAGTAAGTGTATGAGGTGAAGGTGGTGAGGAGGGTGGCGCCATAAAGACGAATGAAGAGCCACTCATATTACTGCCATTGTCATTGAGTCTACCGTCTTCATCGTCATCATCGTGGATATCATATTCATGCTGATAGTTTAATGTGTTGATAGGAAGCAAACTATCTCCGACAAAATAGTGCTTCAATCGTCTTAGCTGATAGACAAAGTCTTGCAAATAAGATCCATTCAGACTCAATGAGCCGCCTTCCTCCTCTTGAATCTTAAAATAATCACCAATGAAGTTCATGAGAGTGTTTGAAGCACAAATAGCTTCTTCTGTCTTTGATTTCATTTCAGTTTCAAATGTCTGTAGTAGTTGAGGCGAGGCACGATTTTTTAAGTTCAGGGCTACTTTCCAGCACATATTGCGGACTTGCTCAAGGTGAACGTTGATATCAAACATGCCAGGTGGGTGAATTAGTTGTGCAGCACTTCCAATAAAAAAACAGCTTGCGTCTACACTGTATTCTTCAGACATACTTTGATCTCCTCCTTAAAATAAAGCATGAGTTAAATCTACAACAGAAGTACATTAAACATACCATTCCATCGTGTATAACTCTTGACTTTGCCAAATTCGATTTTGTAAGGTTCAAGAACAGAGCGAATGTGATTCACAGCCAATTGAACAGGTATCTCTTGATCAATCGACACTTTGCTCCAGCTAGGTTTATGCTCAAATGTAACAAAAAGCTGGTGTTGTTGACCTATACACAAAAAAAATTAAAATCAAAATAAATTTAAAGTTTCTTTTTCTTTCTTTTTGTACCTATAATATACAAAATATCTTTGTTTTTACACACAACAGAGATTTGCTTAGCACTAGGGAAATTGGTGGCAGTGACGTTGATTTGTAAAGTATAGAATATTCTTGTGGATTTTGTACTTCCTTGATTGCTTCTCAATGGTATACCTAGAGTTAAAGATGAATGACCAAGCAAGAAAGAAAGTGGAGATCGAAAATAATACCTAATCTTTGTCTTACAAAACTTGTTGGCCCATCTGCGCCAATAATAACACTTGACCTCAAAACCTTAAGTGCCTGTGTATCCGTGTTTTTGAGGAAGACGGATTTGGTAGATGAGCCGGACTCCTCAGGTGCTGGTAAGGGTCGATATTGATAATACATGCTCATGCTCATCAGAGAAGAGGATAATGCATAGATGTCTGGAGAAGAAAGAGAGCGCTGAGAGTAAGCTGACTTGGCGATCGGTTGGTTTTCGATATTGAGAACTTCTTGCTTATAATCGATGGTGATGCCCAGCTGTTCGAGATGTTCTTTAAATAGCTGATGAACGATACTTTTTTCGCATGAAATGCAATAGTTGAATTCAGTCGAGTCATTTTCCCAAAGACGAATGCTCTCTTGATCTGATGGTGAGCTGAGTTTGTCTTGGTAGTAAATGTCGAATTTGTGATGTCGTGTGCCTTTCTGACTGATGGCATTCAATAGGCCCAACTGTTGAAGTAACTGTAAACTTCGAGGTGTAAACAATAATAGCTCATTCTGACGAGGAAATTGGCTGCTGAGTTTGTCTGGTAGGAAAAAAAAGAAGGGTTTATTCTCTGTTTCGAATGAACTCTTCTCATTTACTTTACCTGTAATATGAACAGAGAGTCCAATTTTAGAGAACAGAATGGCTGAATACATGCCCGAGATTCCTTTTGAGCGAAAGTAAGGCTTTTAAGAGTCAATTTAAAAGGGGAACATTTGGTTTTTTTCTTACCTGATCCTGAAATAAATATATCTGATTCGAGTTCGTTCATTCTAAAGAGATACAAAAAGAAAATAAGTTAAAGGAAGAAAGAAGAAAGAAGGATAGATGAGAAAAAGAGGAAAAGAAAAGTTAAAACTGCAGATCGTTACACCATTCAGAAGATAAAAAAAGCGCATTTATTTTCTTATGTAATTTTCGTCTTTTTTTGGCTATTTCTTCTTTTATAGTGGTCCCTTGTGGTGGCTACTACTTTCTCACTTGAGTCGTAATACTTGACTACCATATAGACCATAGTCACATTGATACTTGCCGAAAGTAAGACACAATTAGACTGGGGACAAATCTTGACTTGGTAGCCAGTTAGCACAATGCCTGTAATGAATTGGACAATCTCCAATAAGAAGACCAGAGACTAACAGGGTTTTGTCAGCAATTATAGATATCGAAATAAAAAAGTGTTACCTTGATCCATTGTTTGTAACCTAGATTAACGCCATTGTAAAAAAAGTAAAAGTACCGAAATGTCTGTACAAGGCTGATAGCGGAGACCGCGAAACTTGGATACAAAGTGGGAATATGGCGAAATTAAATTGTGAATTTCCCATCATGTTTCTTTTTATATTACCTTCCAAATATGTTCTGATCTTGTAACCACGACCAAATGAGGAGAATGACAAACATATGCTGATACCAGTGTAAAAAAGGAATTGGTTTCTGTCATAATGCGGGTTGAGTTGCACAAAACTAAAGAAAGTGATTGGTATACTAACCTTTCTTAATACTAGTATGACAGTATCCATATACGCACAATAGCGTAATAAATAACAAAGGTACATGGCATAGAACATCCACCCTTCGTTCTGATTGGAATCTGTAGGCGTTAGATGACAGTGCATAGGTTGGTGTTTCTTGAGATGCATCAGTGTTTTCCATAATGACCAAGTAGACAAATGCCATACATAAAGACTGGCGATCGTCATCAGTAGATTATAGCATATCAAGATAGAATGGGACTTTTGAATACGAGTCTTCTCTGCCATATACCAACGAAAGCAGATAATGCCAATAAAATAAGTGACCCAACTAAAATAAATTGTGCTCAGGTTGGATAGTGGAGTAGACCCATAATCCCAAAGAAAGTGTCTACCATCTAATAGTTGCCACATTGAAAGAAAGAAAATAAGAAAAAAAAAAGAAGCCTTCCATTGTTTTGAAAAGAAAGGATAGACAACATTTTAAGCCAAATGCATTCGGCATTGTGGTCGGTTATAATAATAAAGAAAAAAAAAGATTTGTATTTTTTTTTTTGGAACATATATAAGAGAAAAAAGGTATGTGTTGTATCAGCTCCATTCACATAGTGTATTTATCAACTATTATTTGTATGAGAATAGATAGAAAAAGGAAAGAAAAAAGAAAAATGGAAATAATGAGATTTAACAACAACCACCAGAAGGTTGGGGTTGAACAGCAGCACCTTGGCCGACCTTAACGGTTGACTTGGCTTGTTGTTGTTGTTGCATGGTTGAACCCATTCTGTCCTTAATTTGCTTGGCCATTGTCAAGAAAGCTTGTTCAACATTAGTAGAGTCTTTGGCTGAGGTTTCCAAAAGAGGGATTTTGAGACTATCAGCAAATTCCTAAAGAACGATATCAGCCATTTCCAATCTATTTTCGCCCTTTCTTTCTTTCTCTCATATCTCTTATTTTACCTTTGCTTGGTTTGTATCAACCACCTTTTTATCAACCAAGTCACTCTTATTACCAACTAATAACTTGTTGACACCTTCAGCAGCATAGCGGTCAATTTCTTGCAACCATTGCTTGACATTGTTGAAACTGTCTCCGTCAGTCACATCATAGACTACAATAATACCGTGTGCACCTCTGTAATAAGAGGAAGTGATTGTACGGAAACGTTCTTGACCAGCTGTGTCCCACTAGAATAGGCATATAAGTTTATTTTTCTCTCCTATTTTCTCTCCCTCCTTAAAAATAAGATGATAACTTACAATTTGCAACTTGACAGTCTTTCCTTCAAGTTCAATAGTTCTGATTTTCTATAGAGAGGTTACATGAATACAAATTTCTTGGCTATCTAAAGTCAGGTGACTTACAAAGTCAACACCAATAGTAGAGATGTAGCTCTCAGTATAGGTGTCATCTGCAAAACGTAATAAGAGACAAGACTTGCCTACACCAGAGTCGCCAATAAGCAAGAGCTTAAACAAATAGTCGCTAAGAGAGTAATGAACAACAAACAAACAAGAGTTTAATACAACAAGCTCATCTCATCTCACAAAACTACACTTACTATTCAGGGTTCATTTTTTTATCTAACAGTTAGAAAAGTAGATGTTTAGTAAGAAAAGGATTAAAAAAGAAGAGGAAGGAAGAAAGAGTAAGTAGAAGAAGAGAAAGAAAGAGAGAAAAAAAAGAAAAAGAAAGAAAGAGAGAGAAAGGGAAGAAAAATATTTATTAGTGAGCAATGTGGTAGCCCATTTCGATTTACTTTTTTGGCCAATAGTGCTATGATTTGCTGAAAATAAAAATGACGACAGTAAAATGAACTTGTAATTTCTCTCTTAACAAGCCCTTTTTATTATTATTTGGAGAAAGGACAAGATAGACGCCACAGTTAAAAGAAAAGGAACGTTTGTATTTCTTGTTTGTTTACAAATAGAAAAAAAAAAGACAGAGAGAGAGAAAAAAGTGTGATATTGTCTTTCAGTTGGTCAGCTGGAATCATAATGCCAGGTGTCCTTGTTCTCGAGACTGGTGATAAGTAAGCAGCTATTTCAAAGTGAATAACTAGACAAGAGCCTTGCAAATCCTTCAATACACTTTTCAAGCCACAAATTGCTGTTTATGTCTTACAATAGCTTGATCTGCATCAGGCTGTTGTTGTCTTCTTCTAATGGCTTATGTTTAGAAAGCCATAGGATAGGTTTGTAAGATGAAAACAGATACACGCAGCCATATTTCTTCTTTTCAAGACATCATGACAGGAACATTGTGTCGAACTGGGGATTTGCTTGTGATCATTTGGGATGATAACTTCGATTGCTCCGAATGAAAAAAAGATGCTTGGGCAGTGATACAGAGTGGCAGTGCTGTTGTTTTGTTCTCCTTTTCGTTATCTGATCAACAGATATCTTTTTTCTTGAAAAAGCTGGTCTTTAGTAAACATCAAATTCATTTATCAGCATGTGTATTACTTATTAGCTTTCTCTTTTTTTTCTTTCTTTGAAATGTATTCTCATTTTACTTTGATGACATTGACCACATAATGCATATATAGAATATAGTAATCACTTGGTTTAGTAGTGAATGATGGAATTACACCTGAAAAGAAGTATGAAAGAATATCAAACACGCCTGTATCAAATGGCTACTGTAATGCTTGGCTTTATCGCAATTCGTTGATCTATCAGGATCTTGGGTGTCCTATTCAGCATTAGACTACTTAACCAAGCAGATTCTTTTTATGCATATTGCTGAATATTTCAAGAGGAGTGTGAGGTATTTTGGTTGACATCTGTAACTGAAATCAATTTATTTTTCCAAGACAAAAAGACATTGATGGACATCAATGAGGCTCGCTTCTCATTCAACCTCAATACATGAATATAGTTCTCTCTTTTTCATTTCGTAGTCTATTTCGCAATAGTCGCTTTGTTCAAGCGTGTTGAAATGCTACTCTTATATTGAGCATAACTCTTGAATTAAATGGCACTTAAAGCGATTTGAGCTCTAAAGAGCTGTTTTTAAACCCCTAAACTGAGCAACTATTGTACTAGCTTATGGCCTTGATAAACCAATGCTTATGTTATTGTTTATTATAGAGGCAAGTTGGATGAAACAGTAAGTAAATGAAAATTTTGATTTCTAAATGAGACAATATGAAGGGAAGATAAGTGAAACTATAGACAAAAATAAGAGAGAGAGGGAATGCTTCAAAAGGGGGGGGGGTGTTATATCTGTACAAGTTTGGAATATTTTTAGATACCGCCTCTAACCATCAAGGCATCAACAACGGCAAGAATAGTCCATTTTCTGTTTTCAGCTTCAGGGAAAACTAATGAGCGTTCAGAATAGAACACTTCATCATCTACTTCTTCAGGCTTACGAGGAAGACAGTGCATAAAGACCCAATCAGGTTTAGCACCACCGCGAGTAGCCAAGTCAAAAGTCACTTGGTAACCCTTGAAATCTAAGAGACGTTGCTTCTTTTCTTCCTCTTGACCCATAGAGATCCAGGTATCGGTGATGATGATATCACAGTCCTTGACAGCTTCTTCAGGGCTTGTGGTAAAGATCACAGAGGCACCTGTCTTGTCAGCATCAGCCTTAGCAATATCAATCACATCTTGATCACAGGTATAACCAGCAGGACAGGCAGCAGAGACACTGATACCACACTTGGGGAAAGAGACAAGAAATTCTTGAAGCATGTTGTTGGCATCACCAATCCATGCAACTTTCAAACCCTTCAATGTTTCACGGGGATGTTGTGTGTGAGCAGAATAGACATCACTAGGCACATTGTTCTTCTTGTTATGATAATATTCATGAATGGTCATTAAATCAGCCAGGATTTGTGTAGGGTGGTATTTATCAGATAAAGCATTGATGACAGGCACTTTGGATTCTTTTGCAAGAGTCTTTAAAAAAAAAAGATAGATTATCAGCTTATTTGATTTTCTCATCTCAGTTTTTTCTTTTTCTTTACCTCAATCTCTTCATGAGCACCCACACGAGCCATAATACCATTGACCATTGAACTGACAACACGAGAAGTATCAACAAGAGATTCATTGACACCAAGTTGAATATCTTGAGAACCCAAGAACATGGCTTTACCACCTATTATCATGGATTAATTAAAATCCTTGTATATTCAAAACTATCTGTCTAAAATTTACCTAAATAGCCTACAGCAGTTTCAGTAGCAACACGAGTACGAGTAGAACGCTTAGAGAACATGAGAGCCATGGTCTTGCCGGTCAAAGGGTATTCAGTTCTAGCTTGAGGATGGTTGTATTTGGATTCCACTTTGAATTTGATAGCACGATCAACGAGATCATATAATTGTTCTGCAGTGTAATCAGCGGTAGTAATGAAATGATTAGGCTTTTGGGTCTTAATTGAGATAGCAGACATAATGAAACAAATTGAGAGAGAGAAGAAGATAAAGATAGTTCTGCTCAATGAGATCTGCATATATTTATATAGATTCAATCAAGTCTAGCGGAGTCCATCTAGCTGCTATCTTAGATTGCCATATTAGGATTATACATTAAATTCAGAGACACTGTGACTCATAACAACACCTATTCATGTTGAGTCACGAGAACCTTTTTTTTTAGTGCCAGAGCGAGAAGAAAAAAAAGAGGGGTAGAAATCTACATACACACACACACTCAACATTATATCCTTTCATTCCTATCACAAGTACGCAAAACCCTTTCTTTTCTTCTTCTTTTTAAAGGGGAAGCTTTATTCATGTCCTTGATACAGAATGTTTATAGGCTTCCTTCTTTTTCAATTCATCTGAGAGTAATATAAAGCGTTTAACTTTGTTTGTACTGCAGTGCATCTCAACAATGAGCTAAACTTCTCTATTCTCCTTCACCAGTTACTTTCGATTTATACGTATTGGCAACACAGGAATATCCTTCCCAGTTCTCTACAAGAATTAGTATTTTTTTCATGTTTCCCATTTTTCAGGTTTTAGATAGTAGAACCAGTACCGATCGAGAATAGACGTGTACATTCCGTTTATGGTTAAATAGTGTTTCTTGGAAAAAAAAAGTTGTCGAAAGATCAATTTATGAGATCTTATTTGTATGCTTAAAAGCGATAGAGTAAACATACTCTCTTGCTTCTTCATCCTTTCCAAGAGAGAACAAATCAATAGCTTTGCAATAGAACGAAGAGAATGACATCTTGGTCAAAGCTTAATTATCTGACAAACAAGCAAGTAGTACAAAACAAACATCACAGCGCTAGTGACGTCTGTGATAAGATAACAGGCTTTTGCTCAGGGATTTTCTGGATAGATCAAGTAATAGTATTCTTCCTTTCTGTTTGACATGACCTTAAGTTGTGTCTGGTTCAAAAGCATCTGACTTTTGTTGCCATTTTATTTGAGTGGGCTTGCTTTAAGTCTTTTTATGCGTATATAGAAAACAGACACTGTTGGCCGTTATCTTGAGCACAATCAAGCCAAAAGGAAATATTCAGTAATAAACCATAACTTTGAAATGTTCAGCGAGTTTAGTGCCTTATACCATCATATCACACCATCATGAAGCCGTTACTCTTGTCTTTCTCGTTTTTATAGGCTGTGTTTTATGTATAATAGACAAGTACTCACTGATGATATTACTTGAAATCTGGCAATCAAACAAATAGATAGAACAAAAATGATAACTCGTTTGAAAGACAAAGCTGTTAAAACACGGCTACGTTATTGGTTTACAAAAATATGATACAGCGTATAGAAAGAGAGTAAAAGAGGAGGGAAGGAGGGGGGGGGTTCATCCGAATTATTGATCAAGTAGAACATTCGCTTATTCTAGTTTTGTAAGTACTTTCTTTCAACTTGAGTTTTACAAATCTGAAATGACCTGAAACTAATCGTGATTGATGTGTTTTCCATGACGCGTTTATTTCTTTAAGTGTATACACGTCTATTTCAATGAGTCCGTCTGAGGAAGTGACTTATTCAGTCTATAGGCAAGATAGTTCAAGGTTACTCGTAGTACAGACTTTCTTGTTGAGTCATCATATTCAGCGAGGTGACTTTTTTTTTAATGTTTCAACTAGACAACCCTACTTGAAGGGTGGCTGTAATTCTAGTTCACCATGTTCATTTTGTTCTACAAGCAATTGACTAGGTAGATTTTTGGTTGATAATGTTTGTATTTATTCCCCGCTTTCATGAATGTAGTTTCTTGCACTTTTATGAACTATGTGAAAATAAAAAAAAAGAGACAAACAACGTTCAAATCTAAGAGTGTGTTGTAAAGCAGGAACACTACATTTAGTCATTCTATCTAAAGTCTGCTTTGATATAACATAGTATCAATCGTCCTTATCGCAACTTGAAATTAGCTTTGAAGATTCAGACTAAACTAAATGCATAATAAACAAAGCAAAACAATGTCTTCTTCTATTGAGCTTTCACATGAAAAGTATTGAGTCAAAGCTTAAACCAGGATGACTTGATCAAAATTACCCAGGTACTCGATCTCAAAAAGAAAAACCGTTGTATTAGGTTGCACTAAAAAACTTGTGTACTTTATTTTTCTGAAGATGGAAGACAGACGCGAAATGATTGACGACAGATAAATGCTTCCTCTCAAGAGAGTTCATACCAATCTAATGCAAGTAACTGTTTAATCAGTAGATATATTGGAATTAAACAAGGGTTTATCCTCAAGTGAACGCGAATCTACTCAGCTTTTTTTTTAATAGAGGTCATATTGAAATCATCATCAAGTCGCTGGCTTAAAGTATGAAATAAATTCTCTAAGCCTGTTTTGAATACCGCGCTATAAGCATTCTAAACAGAGGAAAAGCTGAAGCCATCTTTGACAAGAACGTATATGGTTACTGTAGCATTCAACTGAGGCAAAAAACAAAGAAAGAAAGAAAAAAATGTAACCTTTATTTACATCAATTAATTGTTCTGACAAATCATGTCAAACACTCGATGGTTTATCTGGATTGACAATGGCATCATTTGGTTTGTTTATTCGAAACTGCTTCTGGTGTAACCGGGACTCTGAAAAAGAAAATATTTATAATCGCATTTGCATTTTCTTTGGTGCTTTCACCATTTGACATTACTTTATTACGCAACATGACTACCGATTACGTTACTTTGGATCGCACAGGTGACAAGATGCCTCTTCGCGGCTTTGGCTGCTGGAAGATCGACAAGAAAGACGCTGAAGACACTGTCTATCAAGCCATCAAAGTCGGTTACAGACTCTTTGATGGTGCTTGTGATTATGGCAATGAAGTCGAAGTAGGTCGTGGCATCAACAAAGCCATCAAGGAAGGATTGGTCAAGCGTGAAGATCTCTTCAGTAAGTCAGTGTACATGTAGGTTGAATGTATACTAAGTCAGGGTATTAGTTGTCACCAAGTTATGGAACACTTTCCACAGCAAGCAACATGTACGTGCTGCTTTCGATAGACAATTGAAGGATTGGGGTCTTGATTATTTTGATCTCTACTTGATTCACTGTAAGTAATAATCTTTTTCGAAAGAGAAAGAAGATCTCAACATCCTTTTTTTCCTTTTAGTCCCTATTCCTTTGCAATACGTTGATCCTTCTGTCAAGTATCCTCCTGAATGGTATGTTCCAGGTGTTGACACCTTGACTTTGGAACGCTCTCCTATTCATGAATGTTGGGCTGAAATGGAAAAGCTTGTTGAAGCTAACTTGACACGTAACATTGGTGTTGCCAATTTCAACTGTCAAGCCATTATGGACATGTTGACTTATGCCAAAATCAAGCCTGCTGTCTTACAAGTAATTTGTTTACTTTTAATTTCTATAGAAGAAGGGGAAAAAGCTAATTGATGTGTATATGTAGATTGAACTTCATCCTTACTTGCCTCAAGAGCGTTTGGTCAAGTGGGTCAAGGATCAAGGCATTCAAGTGACTGCCTACTCTTCTTTTGGTCCTACATCTTATGTCAACTTGAGTGACTCTGGTAAGGACTACCAGTCCTTGCTTGAACACGACCAAGTCAAGTCTATTGGTAACAAGCATAATGTATCTGCCGGTCAGGTCTTGCTCCGTTGGGCTTTGGATAGAGAAATTGCTGTTATTCCCAAGAGTGTCAATGTCGACAGAATGAAGAGCAACTTTGATATCTTGAACATCAAGTTAGATGAACAAGACAACAAGGCCTTGGATGATTTAAGATCCAACCAAAGATTCAATGATCCTATGATTTTCGGTTTCGGCATCCCTCTTTTTGATTAATTTTCTTTTATTTTGCAAATTAAAAATATATATCTATCTATCTAATTCTGTGCTATACCAGCTTCAAGCATAGCATGTCTGGCATGAATACCTTGAAAGCGTCGACGTTTAGCGTCAATCCATAACATAGTTTCTGCATAAGTTCTAGGAAGGATACGACGAAGTTTGATTTTATCATTTCCGCTGGCTAAAGTGAAATGAAACACATTCGTGGTCTCACGTGTGTCCTTCTCCATATTGACAACCTCAGCCATCACACGTACTTGCACTGTACGATGAGGATATCCCTCCGATAAGACAATGGCAGATCTCAAATTGAGTAATGTACCCACATGAACAGGCTTTCTGAAGGTGACTTCATCCATCGATAACAGAGTAGGAGAAGAGGTTTTCATGAAAAGAGCTGTGTTGGCATAAGCCAATTCATAGGCACGACGCATCAGATAACCACCAAAGATGTTGTTGTGAATGTTACGGTCTTGAGGCTGCATGATGAAATTACTTTCGATCTTTGTATCGCGCATCCAGACCAAGTGCTCTGGCAAGGGTTGTCTGTTATCTGCTGGATTAGCAGTCAAGTAATCATCTGTTCCTTCCCCATGTAGATATTGAGAGTATTGGAGAAAGATATCGTGAATATCAAGACGCTCTTCAGGTGTGGGTGGTTGGCGAGTAAGTGATGTTTCTGCCGCACGCTTCTTTCTCTTTTTGTTTGCCTCTGCCATCTCAAACAGTCGCTCTTCTGCAGGTGAGGTGAGCTTTAATGGATTGATCTTGACAGGCTTTTGTGTGATCGAATCAATAGCGACCATGGTGAATCGGGTTGCTAGAACAGTGTTTCTACCGAGAATACCAAGATTTTCGGGATTTTCAAAGGATTTATGGGGGCTGTTGTTGAATTCGTCTTCTGGTACAGTCTCTGCCTTAATAAATACTAGTGTTGGATGCACAAAGCAATGAGAATCTCGGTAAACTCATCTCTCTCCAAGAATTTAACTTACTTTCCATCGAACTACTACCAACATAGGTGACATGGCCACTAAGCTTGTAATTCTGTACACCTGCTTTTGGTAAAAACAAATCCAAGCGATCTACACTTGCAGTGACAATAGTGACAGGTGAAGCTTCTTGATCCCCGTTATCAATATGCTTATAAGCTATAGCTCCTGCTAATGCATCCAAATCTGTCATGATAGAATGAGAAAAAAAAATATAAATATAGTCTCATGTGATTTCTTACCTTCTAACAATTTGCCTGTTCGAATAGTACCATCTGAAAAGACATATTCTTCCAATAGTTCAGGTAATGACTTAAAAGGAAGGTATTCTTCCATATAACTATCTTTCATCTGAACCGAGACTTGTTATTTATATGATTTGGGTATTTCCATCTAAATACATACTGTTCGATCAATGAGTTTTCGAGGCTTCGATGGTTGAGCAGTTGACTTTTTCGATTCATGTTGCAAGATCTTATCGGCCCAAAATCCAGTGGGTCTTACGCTGTAATTCGTTTGAAAGTCTGTTTGCTAGTTAGTGATAAACCAGAGCGTGTCTAAAGTACATTCATTACCTTCTTTGAATTCATTTACAGTAGTAGAAGAATGAAAGGCAGCACATTTGGTCAAAATGGCCGGATTTGTTTGTCTCGAGACAACGTTTCTCAGTTGACTTGATATCTTATGTATATTTCTTTGACAAGCAACTCGCATGTTTTTATATGTTTAGTTGAAGAAAATGATTACAAAGCAGCATCAGATTTTTATATTTTTTTTTGTAGAGTGCGGAGCCTGATTTAGGATGAGATGGATGTTCTAATAAAGGCTTGTTGTAACTACTTTGGCCAATCGTGTTTCTTTTTTAAAAATACATTTATGCATTTTATCAAAAAAAGGAAGATTATGATGACTCATTTAGTACAAGCAGTAGAGAAACACAATGATTCATCAGAAACACAAGACACAACTGTTTGATGATACACTTGATCTAGAGTGGATATAGGCAGAGATTAACCGGTATACCGGTGCTTATCTTTAGGCTCAGTTGACATAAGCGTCGTGTAACTTTAGTTTTTTTTTTAAGAAAAGACGAGTTGTCAAAAATTTATTAGGAAAATGCATTTAGTGTTTTGGAAACAGATATCTCCTTTTTGTAAGCAACCCGTGTCTCACACTATGAATTCACCAGACTGTGATAGATTAGGGTTTGATAGATGATTTTTAATCTTCAGTAAAGAAAAAGACCAGTTAGAAACCAAGAGAAGTCTAAGAAGCTGAAATAAAAAAAAAAAGAGACTATTTGTAATTGATAGTGCGATATATACGACACATAAAAATCATCCCAAACAACTATTTCATTGTGCTAAAGCAAAGAGTGACGACCATTGCAGATTCAATCAATGGTTTCTTAACAACAATATCAAAGAACATAGCATCAGTTGATCTCTTCTTCTTCTTTTTTCTTCCTTTATTTTGTTGGTTTAGAATATGTACACAAACTGGAAGATACAGACACCCGAGATATTAAAAGAGTTACGATGGTATTCTGTATCTCAACTTATACATTACTTGCATCAGGCAAGGTCCTTTGTTATTGCACAACAATGGTCTAGAAGAATATACCCACCTGTGGTAGCATGTTGCAAACTTCCTGCAGGGAAAGAAGAGCGATTTCCCTTAGATTGTTATGTTTGTGAAAGTATTGGCCATTGGCACTCAACACTTGATGTCATTCAACTCAATTTGCAATCCATGCTAGATGAAAGACAGCCAATTGAAAAGATTGGAAGCATGCAGATAGAGACATTGCAGCTTATCAATGACCTGCTTAAATCATTTGAGCGTAGAACAGATACGATAACACGAGCCCAGTTTGAAACGCGCTATCAATTGACTTGGCTAGACGATGATTTTATCCATGGCAATGCTGCTTATTGCAAAAATCCATTTTGTCAGTATGTAGGCTATATAGTTTCTGTCATTCACCAGATGATTCATTTTATCAAGAGGATTAAGCCACGCACAATAAAGCTAAATGTTTCCTCTTAAAGTTATAAAAGTGTCACAACGTTTCTTTTTTTGGATAGCATCACGGCGTTCCTGCTTTTGAGACTGCTCCTACAATAAACAGTCTCATCTTTTAATCTCAGAGATGTCTAAAGAAAAAGTATAAAAAGGACACTTTTCTCTCCATTTTATAAATTATTTGTACTTCTGTCCTGTGCTCAGATCGGATAAATCTTTCGCCTTTTACTAAAGATTTCCGTGGTTGCGGGACATTAAGGAAGTTTACCCTAATTTTTTGTTAACCCTTTTTTCTTTTAAACTATAAGAATTTCTTGTAGTTAAAAGAAAAAATTGGTTTTTTTATTATATAAACAAAAATGAAAATTTAAGCCATTTTTTTTAATGGTTTTTAAGGAGCTCAAGTTGTCTTCTCATTGTTTCATTTTCTCTTTGTAAAAGCAAGTTTTCGCGTTGATACGATTGAAGACGTTGTTCAAGCTCTTCCTATAATAAAATACATAAGTCTTTCTTGTGTAATAAAAAACTTATATAAGACACATTACTACCACTGAAACAAGTTCTTGTTGAGTAGTCTTTGTTTCGTTCACAGGTGTTTTAGGCACTTGAGTAAAAGAAGAACAGAGCTCACTCAACAGTTGCTTTTGAACATTATTCTGTCTTAGCAGTTCATCAATCTGACTATAGATCACTGGCATACGCTTGTTAATTCGTAATGAATTGCCTGAGGTGTCCATGGGGTGTCGACTGTGATCGTTGGTTGTCAACTCAAATCTGCCTACTTTTCGTGACTCTATCGTCAGGTCAGCTGAAAGGCTTCCCTTTGAATGGGATACTGTCTTTTCTCTTGTGAGAGGACACGAACTGGCAGATGCACTTGAACTATGATGAGTTAAAGAAACAGTAGGAGACGATAGTTGATAATGAGGACGTGATTTTCTATCTATTTGAAGTATTTAGATAACTTCATTCTTTGTGTCTAAATCTCCTTTTACATTACTCATATTGTTATCATGACTGATGGTACGATATAGCGTTTTACCGTTAGGCAGTCTTGTGGTTTCTTCTGAAAAGCTTACAGAAGGCGTCTTTTCATGAAGACTACTATGTCTTGGTCTTCCTTTATAGTTGATAGACGGATCGGTATTTTTGTTGGTATCCTAACCAAAAAAAAAAAATGGATGAGTGTCTCTCTCTCTATTTCGTGAGGTTAAAGTTACATCAGTCAAAAATGAAAAAGGAGCTGAACCTTGATGACGGTGCCTACTACTGTTTGCTATTTGTGAGGGCTCTATTTTAAAGTCATCGCTAAGGGCTCTACCTTTTCTTGATACTACATAAGAGCATAAGTAAAAAACTAGAGTTTCTTTTGATTTTTTTTTTTTTTTACTTTGCGTGGAACCAAAAGGAGGAGAGGCCATTGTAGATGCTGGGTAAGAGGGACTATAGGACCAAGAGACAGAAGAGACATGGTGTTGTGAAGGTTTACGGACAACAACATGACCAAAGGATATATGGCGCTTAGGTACATGCAAGTCAGGCAGAGGCTGGCATACATCAGACATTCCTTTCTTATCCTCATTAAAGTCCCATTCGTCCGTGCTTGTCGAGGCAGTTGACTTATGCGGGAATTTCTTGATGGGTCTGCAGTCGATAGGCGGGATATCTGCAATCAAATGTTTGGCTAACCATTCGTGCTTTTTGGCTTGTTTGAAAAATGGATGTTGAAGCAACTTGTCTGAGGTGGGACTAGAGAAGTTTAAGCGGTTGGTACTTTTTTTTTTGTTTTAAATCATAGTTACCGTTTGGTAGGATCCTTATGTAGACATAGATCAATCATTTCCTTAAAGGCCTTTGAGAATTTGTTTGTTGGTGTCTCACGAGAGAGTGTGGGTGGTTCATTATTTAATGTCATCATCAAGACCTATACTATGCGTCAAGGACAGGTCAATGTATTCCACTTTTTTTTAACATTTTATATGAATTACCTTTAAAGGAGGAAGTTTAGCAAAAGGTGCATGTCCTGTTGCAAGTTCGATCGCAGTAATACCAAAACTCCAGATATCTGCTTTATAGTCATAATCTGCTTGTTCCATCACTTCAGGAGCCATCCAACAAGGCTATTGTATATATATGTGTGTCTTAATTGATGGTCATGTACTTTATAAAGCGCTTCACTTACCGTACCAACAAAGGTCTTTCTCATACCCCTCTCGCCTGTTTCCATCAATGAACTCGATACACCAAAGTCAGCCAAGAGGACAGCACCATTCTGATCCATCAGTAAATTACCGGCCTTTACATCACGATGAATGTGTCCATTTTTGTGTAGATAAGCTAAACCTTCCAAGGCCTGTTTTAAAATAGTGGCAATACTGATCTCATCCAGTCCCTCAGGAAAACTGAGTTTCATGATATCTAGACAAGAACCTATCGACAACAAAGAAGAAGGGGTTATCTATCTGATCATAAATACAGTCTGTGGCCTTACTTGCCTACTGCCATATAAGGTGTGACTATATGAAGTTTAGATCCATGCATAAATGAACCATAGACTTGTAACACATGAGGATGTTTGGATAGTGCCATCAATGCTGTTTCTCTCTATACATCAACATAAGGGGATTTGAACACACGGATCTCTCATGGGATACATACTCGTAATCCATCAATCTGGTTTCGTTCAAACATGTCCAAATCAATGACTTTGATAGCCACTCGTTTGTTTTGAGGCAAATAAGTTGCGCGATATACAATGGCAGACGATCCATAGCCTAATATGCATTTACATGCATGAATGAATCATTCTTCTTTTTTTTTTGGGGTTTATTTTACCTATTGGTTGTTTCATTTCAAAATCATCTATATTTGTCTGATGATGCTCATTGTCTTCTGAAGGACAACTTGTCTTAATGGACTCTAAAATCCTTTTGGGATCAATGATAGATGATGTCTGGGTAGGACTGTTGACTAAGATGGGTTTCACAATAGGATCTGTATTGTTGACAGGGTCTAGTTGATTTGTGAGTGTAAACATAATAGTAAAAAAAAAAAGAGAGAAAAAAAGAGAGAGAAACAAAGAATTCCAAAAGAAATAGGTTATTTATTGAGAAAGGGAGTAAGCCTATAGAGCCATTCCCTTTAAACAGGGAGAAACTACACAAACAAAACGGAGAAGAACCCTGATTTTATCATTAAAATAGAATGATCAAATTAAAGACAACTGGTTCAACTGAAAATAATTAAAGCAAGGTTTATGGGCTTACTAGGTTCTTTATTTGATCTAGCCGACAATGTCTCTAGACTCTGTCTATTCAGATAAAGTCCAGCTTATTTGATCTTACTAAGAAAAAGAAAAAGGCAACTCGTTTCGTACTTAAAGTAACGCTATTTCAATCACTTGATATCCTTGTTCTAGGCTAAAGGTAAATAAGGAGGAGTGGTTGATATTTCCTCCAGTGTTCAGTCCCCCTCAAAAAAAAAAGACCCTCAGTCAATTGATTTGACATTCTAAATATCTATCGAGAAAAGAAACCATCAACTTAACTCAGGAACCAAAAATAAGGGCTATCCATTTTGAAGGCTTTCATGGACTGCTTTTCTTCTCTTTTTTTTTCTTATACAAAAAGGGAACTCACCATCCAATCCAAAGGCAGCAAAAAAAAAAAAAAAAAGCCAGTAAAGAATGAGAGAACATATCATAAAAGCTATTTTTTTTCTTCTTTTCTCTCTTACTATCTTTTCTCGATAAAAACAAAAGAAAAATGACTTCTTTATATAACTTCAAGAAGATTGAACCTGTACCAACTTCCAATGATTTCATTGATATCATCTTATCAAAGACTCAAAGAAAGACTCCCACAGTCATTCACAAAAACTACAACATTGGTCGTATTCGACAATTCTATATGCGTAAAGTTAAGTTTACACAAGAGAATTTTGATGAAAAATTCAAGAATATTTTGGAGGAATTTCCCAAGATGGAGGTAAATTATCAAAGTGATGAAGTGAGGGGGGATCTGACTCTCTTTTCTATAGGACATTCACCCTTTCTATGCTGATCTCATGAACGTCTTGTACGATAAAGATCACTACAAGCTTGCATTAGGTCAAGTCAATACCGCTCGTCATCTGATCGATCAAGTCGCTAAGGATTACGTCCGTCTCTTGAAATTCGGTGATTCACTCTACCGTTGTAAGCAACTCAAAAAGGCTGCTTTAGGTCGTATGGCCACCGTCATGAAGCGTCAAAAGGACAGTCTGGCCTACCTCGAACAAGTCCGTCAACACTTGTCTCGTCTGCCCTCGATCGATCCCAACACCCGTACACTCTTGATCTGTGGTTACCCCAATGTCGGTAAATCGTCTTTTATCAACAAGATCACCCGTGCTGATGTCGATGTCCAGCCTTATGCCTTTACCACCAAGTCCTTGTTTGTGGGTCATATGGACTACAAGTACATGCGCTGGCAAGTCATCGATACTCCTGGTATTCTCGATCACCCTCTTGAAGAACGTAATACGATTGAAATGCAATCGATCACAGCCATGGCTCACTTGAGATCCTGTATCATGTACTTTATGGATCTCTCTGAACAGTGTGGTTACAGTGTGGAAGACCAAGTCAAGTTGTTCCATAACATCAAGCCCTTGTTTGCCAACAAGCCTATTGTGTTGGTCATCAACAAGATTGATCAAGTGAAGCCTGAAGACTTGCCTCAAGAGCAACGTCAATGGATTGAAGAGATTGCTAAAGAAGAAAACGCTACGGTCGTCACCATGTCCTGTTACAATGAAGAGGGTGTCATGAACGTCCGTAACTCAGCCTGTGATCGATTGTTGGCTGCTCGTGTTGAAATGAAGATGAAGGGCAACAAGATCAACGATGTCATCAACAAGATTCATTTGGCTCAACCTCAACAGAGAGACAACATTGCTCGTCTTCCCAATATTCCCAGTGAAGTTCAGAGCCGTGTCAAGTATGATCCTAACGATCCTCACCGTCGTAAGCTCGAAAAGGACTTGGAACAAGAGCTGGGTGGTGCTGGTGTCTACAATGTGGATCTCAAGAAGAAATACATGTTGGCTGATGATGACTGGAAATACGATACTATTCCTGAATTCCTTGATGGTCATAACGTGGCTGACTTTATTGATCCTGAAATTGAAGAGAAATTGGAAGCTCTTGAGAGAGAAGAAGAGCGTCTGGAGGCTGAAGGTTTCTATCAATCTGATGAAGAGATCCTTGATGATGAAGAAGAAGCTCTCCGTTCAGCTGCTGATGCCATTCGTGACCGTAAGAAGTTGATTGTACAGGCACACCGTGCTGCTCGTGGTAGAACAAGACCTGTCTTACCCAAGACCACAGCCTCCAAGTTCTCTACTGTGAGTGAGATGGATCAACAGTTGACTAGCATGGGTATTGATAGTTCAAATGCTACTGAGCGTACAAAGGCTGCTGCTGCCGGTCGTAAGCGTACACGTGAAGAAGCCATTCCTGACCAGGCTGTCAAGGAAGTCCAGGTGGATGAACGTGATGATATGCTTACTGAAGAGATGAGTAACCTTGGTTTCCGTAATGTCAAGCAAAAGTTGGAAGCTGATAAACAAAAGAAGAATGTTCAGAAGCAACAATCAAAACACGGCAAGCGTGGTGAAGCTGACAGACATATTCTTACCAAGATGCCCAAGCACTTGTTCAGTGGCAAGCGTGGTATGGGTACTACTGACCGTCGTTAAAACTTTTTTTTTCTTGTTAGAGTGTATTATTTATTCCTTTCTTTTTTTGTCTTAATATTGTATTTTCTTAAATAAATGAAATTAGCTACAGTATATGTTGAATAGTGTAGGCCTTAAAGGATAGAACATAGCCATAAGGGAATTGAAACGATAGAACAGGATATACTTTCTTGAGTCAATTGAGATTATTTACAGTGTCTATGTTACCTAGGATCGAACTTGCTGTGAATTAAAAAAAAAAATCTTTCCAAATGTTCTGAGACTGTCCTCTTTCTTTGGTTGAAAATCCTAATGAATTGTGACACAGCTAAATTACGCATAAAATGATGATTTTCTTAAAAAATAATTTTTCGCCTTTTTTACCCCACTTTATAAATGATTTCACTTGGTACAGACGATAGAATGCATTCTTTAACAACAGATACCATAGTCAATTATTCTGAATTCAGTGATCATCCTATACCCCATATAAATCAAGTAAAATGAAGTAAAAGTGTTGCTAGTAAGGATGGATGACAGTATAGATTGATCAAACTATAGGATGCCAATTGGGATTGTGGATTAGCATGTGCAGTGATGATATTGAGAGGGTTAGGGTTTACTGTCAGTATAGAGGATATGACCAGACAATGCCCAGTCAACAGTGTCTGGACAATTGATTTAGCCTTTTTATTAAGAAACTATGTCCAAGACTTTACGTATTACACAAGCTATTTAGGCAGTCGAAGGGAATATCAAGATCAAAAGTTCTATCAGGATAGTTTTGGTGAAGATGAAAAGCGAGTGAACAAACTGTTTGCTATTGCCAAAAGTTGTTCAGTGCATGTTGTACGCATGTAAAGTAGATAGGCTTTTTTTAAAAAAAATATATTTAACTCTATTGTAGGATGTTACCTTTAGATGATTTTAAGCGTTTCTTGTACTGTAAACAGTTTGCTATCCTTACACTTGTCAATGCTCGTTTATTACAGTGTCAGTTATGTAAGGTAATACAGAGAAATGGGAAGCCAATAAGACGGTGGTTAAATAAGGATTTTAGCAAAGACAAGGTTGTTTAGGTAGTATGTGTGGACAACTTGATTTATTACTGGAGCGATTTAAGGGCTATGAGTATCTGGGTCATTTTATTATTCTGATTGGCTATGATCCAACCGAGGATTTGTTTGTTTACCGTGATCCAGCTATCGATGATGCCTTTTGTACAATATCAGCTGATGACCTAGACAAAGCAAGGCAATCGGAAGGCACAGATCATGACTGGTAAGCATTGAAACAATGTATTGTGTGTGTGTGTATTAATGATGATGTTAGTATTGTTGTCAAATTGGCTTAACCTTCATTTATACCATTCTATCGGCGGCTTTGATTAGCCTAAAAGGCATATATATTTTAAAAACACTTCTTTTTTGGAAAATAAATTCTATCAATGAGATGTTAGGGTAAACTTCTTTATCATCACGTTTCTATAGACTTCTTGGCAAGACTATAATTAAATTACAACTCAGTTTGTTATTTAAATTCATTTTCTTATTTCTTTATTTTCTTTCCCTTTTTTCTTTATCCAATGCAACTAAAGACAATCATTTTAATTTCCAGTGCCTTATTATTTATTCAGACACATGCAGAAAAGAAATTATTGAGAGTGCCCATACGTAAACATACACAATCCCATCTAACCAAGAGAACATCCATTGCTTCACTCTATAATGATGCTGGTTCACAGTATTTAGTAGACATCAAGATTGGTACACCTCCACAATCATTTGTAGTGACATTGGATACAGGAAGGTATGTTCTCAAGAAAACAAAATACAATTAACTGACATGTACTATAGTAGTGACTTATGGGTGCCTGGATCATCTTGTCCAAGCACTGAATGTCCAAACAGTGTCTTTAATGAGAAACAATCAAGTACATTCACATCACTCAATACACCCTTTGGATTGACTTATGGGATTGGCAGTGTCAATGGTACCTATGTGACTGATACTGTCTCTATCTCAGATGCTACTGTGACATCACAACAGTTTGGTCTGGCCACCTCCACCTCCAATATCCTGACCAACACAAATACTATCACTACAGCCATGGCTCATACCAATTATACCCTTCATGCCTCTGCTGTCACAACCACCACCACCACAGCCAATGGTATTCTAGGCCTAGGTTATCCTCGATTGACAGCTGCCTCCAGTGTAGGTTCAAAGGCCTATAATCCATTTGTGTTTAATCTGGTGGCCAATGGAGTCATCAGTGATCCTGTCTTCTCTATCTACCTCAATAATCTAGACAAGTCAGGTTGGGTAGGTGAAATCACATTGGGTGGTATTGACACCAGTAAATTCTCGGGTAATCTTACCTACCTGAATGTTGTCTCCTTAGCATCCACACAGACCAATAAGAGAGCAGTCTCATTCAACACCAATAACTATTATTGGATGGTAGGTGCTCAAGGGATCTCTGTCACTGGCAATTCAAACACAAGTACCGTCAATTATTCATTCAATAGCAACAGTGCCTTTATCTTGGATACCGGTACCACTTTAACCTATCTGCCTACTGCCATGGCCAAAGCAGTGATTGAAGCTGTGGCAGGTACCAATGGTTATACTACCGATACTAGTTCAGGTGCCTATATCATTAACTGTGATACCTCTAATTCAGATCAACAAGTGGTACTGAAGATGAAAGCCAGTAGTTCTTCTACTGAACCTATTACCTTGGCTGTTCCTATTGCTGATCTGATCATTCCATTGGATACAGATGATGTCAACACTGCTCGTTTCTGTGTCTTTGGTATTGCTCCTTCCTCTGGATCAATTGGACGTAATCTCTATCTGGTGGGTGATAGTGTGTTGCGTAGTGTCTATATGGTCTATGATATGGTCAATGATCGAGTGGGGATTGCACCTGCTGTGGGTGTGAGTGGTAGTGTTCAAGGTGTGTCTGCTACTTCAGATGGTTCTCTTATTCAACCATTCTCTCTCTTGTTTATGCTCTCTTGGGCACTGACATTGCTTATTTAATAAATACGTATGATGACACATTGATGTCACGCTATTAAGGTATCTGTCATATCAAAGTTTATATATATATATATTTTTTTTTTGGGATTATATACAAATAATAAGTGTCATATAAAAAAAGGGGGGAATCAAACACGAAGTAATTATCAGAAGAACAGGCTTGTTCCATTCTGAAGAAGTAATTTCTTAGCTGGTGGTGCTGCCTCAAATCCATCATCATCAACGTCATCTCGCTTTCGTTTGCAGGTATTGGTTGGAATGGGTGAGGTAGGTGGAGGTAACATGGGCGCATTTGCATCTTGATTGATATAAATAATCTTTTTGCCTACTTGCACTGTTTGATGATCAAGTAACCTACTTTTACAGGGAAAAGTATATGTATAATCATCATCATCTACTTCTGATTTAGGTGGGGTATTATAGGCATCTTCTTCACTATCTTCTTCAGATTCATCTTCCAATTCTTCAAGATGAAGTGTATGTGATAATAGATTCTGAGCATTCACCTTAGGCATCTCTTCTGTCTCTTGACCTACATCTAGCCAAGACCAGGTCTCTGATTCAAGATCATCTGTATTATTCAAGAACATCTGTTGACTGTAATCCAGTAAGGCAGAAGGGCTTTCAGGATCTCTTGGGGATTCATTCACAAAAGACACTAAGGCCTCTAAGGTTTCATCAGTGGAAGTGAGCCACCAATCATCATCACCAATTGCTTGCGTAGATTCAATCTCGCTCAACCTTTCTTCTTCTTCTCTTGCTTTCTCCCATAATCTTCTAAAAGGGTCAATGAAAGATGTGTGAATTGATATTTTAGAATTTACCTTGAAGTAAGCAATAATTTTCTCAATGGGATTTCTTTTCTCTTAGGCACACTTGGGTACATTATTTCTTGACTCACATTAGCAATACGCTTTAACATTGAAAGATCGATATTCATTATTTTTTTTTATTGACTACGCGTAGTTTATAGAGGGAAATCACAAAATAAATTATGTTTAAAGAAAAGAAAGGGGGGGAAATAAAAAAAAAAAAAGAGAGAAAAAAAAAATAAGAATCGGAGTATAAATCAGTTGTCGTGTGATAACCAATCAATTGGCTGTGTTTGAAATTCAAGTAATGCTGATAGTCTACCACTTGCTAGTGACTGTCATTTACATCCATTCAAAGAGTGCACTAAAAAGGAACTGTAGCATCGATGTGTTTCTCATCAAGCTTTGCTTATGTCATCTCAAAAGAATACTCCTTTCTTTACTCTCCTATCCAGGAACATGTCATTTCGGAGTATTAAATTACACCCTCTGTTTATTCATTTACAACTTGCTTGGACTGACTAAAGCACCACCATCCACAGTAATGGTAGCACCTACAGTATATTGACCTGCACGGGAAGAGAGATAGATACAGGTACCAGCAATATCTTCAGGTCTACCTACTCTACCAACAGGAACAGCAGCAATGATCTTATCACCTCTTTCTTTTAAAGTGGCAGCCATCATTTTGGAAGGGAAAGAACCAGGAGCAACAGCATTCACCAGGATATGCTCTCTACCAAGTCTACCAGCCAAGTGACGACTGAGATGGTGAACAGCAGCTTTGGAAGAAGAATAAGCATAGGTTTCCATACTGGGTGGCTAATCATCATATGAGTAACAAGTCAAATCATAGTTTTTTAAAAAACTTACAGATACACCATTCACAGAACCAATATTGATCACACGGGAAGGATCTTCTTTGGTAGCTCTGGCTCTCAAGAGAGGAAGACAACTAGCTAACCCATCAGATACATGTGTGTTTGTTTGTTAGACAACTTACGCTTGAGTCAAGGTAAAGATACGAGTGACATTGAGATTCATGACTTTTTGGAAAGCAGCATCAGGGTATTCATCAATAGCAGCACCCCAGGTAGCACCAGCATTGTTGATCAAGACATCCAAATCTAATCATTTTAAAGTTAGCTGACAGCTTCAAAGAGGGATACCTGGCTTACATTTTTCACGCTTGCTTAATTCAGCAACAAGCTTCTTGATGTCTTCCACATTTTGTAAATCAGCAGGCAAAGAATAACACTTTCCGGGACCTAAGGCTGTCAATTTAGCAGCCACCTTTATATAAGATGAGTAATGAGGTAGATAATAATTTTCATTTTTTTTCTTACTTCATCACAAGCCTTGGCTGAACGACTACTGATATAGACAATAGCACCACCTTGGACAAATCCCTATAGATTAAGTTTTAATATTTCCCTCCCCCTCTCTTTAAACTAGGAAAATCATGCTTACAGTGGCAATCATCTCACCAATACCACGAGAACCACCAGTCACCAAGACAACCTTATCTTTGACACTAAAGAGTTGTTGAATATCCATTGCAGATAGATAAAAGAAGAAGTAAAGAAAAAAAAATCAAAAACACGCCAATAAATAACTAAATTAATGCGTGTGGGGAATTTGATTTGGTAATCTCAAAATAAATGATGACTAAAAAAATACCCTCATTTGCTGTGAACCAAAAAAGTAATGGGATCTACGGGGTTTCACTGCATAATTTTTTTTTTTTTACTATGACTCTCTCCATAAAGAAACGTATCAAACGTTTAAAGCAATCAACATGTGAATCAGACAAAAGAATCGATTTCACTCATTCACTCTTCTCAAAAGAACTTGTCCTCAAGGTCTTTGGATTTCTATCTTCTAGTGATCTCATACAGTGTGCCGCAGTCAACTACCGATGGTTTCAAATAGCCAACGATGAATTGGTAAGCCATCATCATCTTATTTCTTTATCTTACGTTGAATTAGCTTTGGAAACCATTGTTCATCAAGACCTTTTCAACACATGAAAAACCAACGGCCATACGTTATGGAGGCAGTTGGAAGACAAAATATCGCATTCATCACAACTGGCTCTTGGGCAACTACACCATCACTGACCTAATGCAGCGACCAAATACACCCCATCACATTCAGTTTCTACACGATGTCTTTTTTATTGCACAGCAACAGACGATCGATATCTGGCATTACCGAAAAGAGACATCACGGCGCATCCGTCAACTGAAGGCCACGAGTCAGATAGTCTACCTCAAACTGATGGACCATCAACCTACTGTGCGATTCTTAGTCGCCAGTGATGCCGGTGGTCAACTGCACATCTGGCAGATCCACGGCCTGTCTTCAGCCGATCTGGTCATCACACCTTACCTCAGTCATCAGGCCCATCCAGCTCTCTCACTCGGATGGCATTATCCTCTTTTATCGATCTATACAGTTCAAAAGACCCTGGTGGTCTATCGTCTGGAAGGGCCCGTGTTGGTGGAGATTGCCTGTCTGCAGAGTCCGATGGACTGGTCGCCTGTGATCATCGACATTCAACCTCGATCGCCTCATCGATGGCAGATTGTCTTGTGCTTTGGATCCAGTCACTCTGGACCGAGCTCAGTTGGCATTCAAGAGATGATCTTCTCTGACAGTCGTCTGCTTTCCTCTCGACAGGGCATGTACCCCATGTCTCTGTCCTGTGCTTCTGGGGACCAGATCACCTCCATGGTCTATGCAGCGCCTTATTTGATCACAGCGCATGCCAACAACACCATGAAACAGTACAGGATAAACAAACATCTGGATATTTCCCTTCAACAGACATTGTATGGTCATACATGCCGTGTTGATGCCTTGGCCATTGCTCAACACAAGTTGATCAGTGGTGATCGTTCAGGGATCAAGGTATGGGATTTAGCAAGACAACAAGAGGTGATGACATTGAATGCTTATCCAGATCAATCGAGTATGAATGAACTGCCTGATTCAAGTATGAGAGCATTAGGATTTGATGAAGACAAGATTGTGGCTATAGTGAATGACAACAACCATGCCTGTGTTCGTTTATGGTCATTTAATTAAAAAAAAATGTTTATATCGTCTTGTCTAGATCTTCTAAAGAAGGGAATTTATGTTCAAACTCATCTACAGAAGAAGCAGAAAGAGGTTCTTCTGTGGCAGTAGAAGAAGAGACAGTCCGTTGATGGGTTCGAAATCGTGCAGGTTTTGGTGGTGGTGCAGGCTTGTTTTTCTTGCCTGTGCTTGTACTGACAGTAGGTATAGGATGTATTGGTGTATTTCTACTAGCGTTCTTTATGGCATTAAATCGAGCTTCAATACTTGAAGAGACATTACGATTGATTCTAGGCATCGTTTCATCTTTGACTTCCACTTCATCCTCTTGAACTGGTTCATCTCTTGCCAAGGGCTGTGTCTGTAGGATTTTGGTGGCCATCTGAGGTTTGGGTGTGGTATGGTGGGTCAGGGGAGCACTCTGGACACGGGTAGGTGGCGATTCGGGTTGAAAGCTGTTCTGAAATGTAGGCGATCCATGGTTAGGCAAGGGTGGTGGTGATGATGGGTGGTGTTTACTGACATGAGAAGGATCAAATGGATCATAAGCTTCTCTGTTTTCGGGCTTTGTTGGTCTACCCCGACGCATCGGTGTGATAGTAGGCACCTCTTGAGCTGGCATAGGTATCTTTTCGAATATAGAAGGGTTGTCCGAGGGCGAACTGAAGCTGGCTGGCGTCACGATGGGTTCTGAGTAGATGTCTCGGATAGGACACTCCATGCCTCTCAATTGACAGACAGCCTGGAGTACCTGGTAGATGTTGGGTCGACGGTGTTGGTCTTCCTGAAGCATGGACATGATCAGTCGACGGAGACCATCAGAAAACACAGGCGAGGTCGGTATGGTGTAGCGTGCGTTCAGGATAGCCAGCTGACCTTCCTCTTCAAAGGGTGTTGTGTAATAGCATAGTTTGTAGAGCAAGACACCCATGGCCCAGATATCTGCCTTTTCGTTCACAGGTTTCTTTTGATAGACATCGACCATTTCGGGTGCACGGTATTGAAGGGTTGTGTGGCGTTGAATGTCGTCTTCCAGTTTCTGAACGTCCCGTAAGCTGGTTGGGATATAGTTTCCTTTGGAAAGTGAGGCAGAACCAAAATCACATAGTTTATAATGATCTTGGTTTAATATCAAAATATTCTCCACCTTGAGATCTCTATGCAGTACAGGTGGATTACAATAGTGCATATAAGCAAGTGCCTAAGAATAAATGTCGCCGTCCTTTAGTTATCAATAACACACTCTTTCTTGTCATTTTTCTCTTACTTTACCTCTGCTACATCACTAAAGATCTTTAAAATTTCAGGTTCAGTCAAGCGCTGTTGTAATCTTCTGTTCATCAGATCAATAACACCACCACCTATAATAACGATAACAATGTCAGAAACAATGCTTCCATCATAATGATCCATGGCAGATTATCTATACTTACCGGGACAATATTCCATCAAAATCAGTGCTTCAAATCCACCTATAGGCAACGCGTCTATTCTCGATTCATAATAACGTACAATATTCTTATGATCCCCAAGACGTCTCTGTCAACAAAACAAAATCAGTATGATTGATCTTGTAAGAAAAAAAATATGTCCTCATTACCATAAAGGCTATTTCTTTTTCCACCATCTTCAATCGTTCTCCATCAGGTACAGCTACTCTCTTCAATACAACATAACCTGATTTGCCTTCAATCCGAGCAATATACACATGTGCAAATCCACCTTAGTTCAAATAAAACGATAAGTGACTTGGAACAGCAAGATGGTAATATGATTACCTTCAGCAATAAAGTTATGAACGATGACTTGATATTTTCCAACTTGAAGACGAGTACCGGCTGGCATGGCACCAGGAGGTAAAGGTGGTGAGTTCATGGTGTCAATGCCGACAGGTACAGGTGGTAATGTCTGTCCAACACCTTGTTGTTCGGGTATACGGTTCTGCTGCATTCACTCGAATTAGAAAAGAGTTTTTTTTTTTTTTTTGGATGAAAGAGAGGAAAAAAAATTGGGTATATGAAAAAAAAAAAGAGGATAATTCCAAAAATAGTAGATTCAATGTCGTCACTACCAAAAACAGCATAGATCCTTTTTTTTTTTGAGACAAACATTGATTTCTCTCTCTCTCCTATAAGTCTGTACCTTTTATTTATGAAAGAGTAATGAGGTTTTTGTTTTGGATAAAGAAGCATGATTGTTTTTAATTCTCGGTACTTTGGTATATCGGAGCCAATGAGATTGCATAAATTCTATTTTGCATTCAAGCTAAGCACTGAATTAAAGTTACTTGGCAATTGAACTATCTTCCAAACTGATCACTGCAATTGATAGAAGACTACCTTTCTATAGTTGGACACGCCAATAGGAATTAGATATCTGTTTTAGTAGGTTCTCTGATTTTTAGACAATGTTCCTGATATTTAACTACAGATAGAGGAATTATATAAATTTGTCGACACTTGCCACAAAGAGGATGGAGGGGTTCCAACTATTCTCTCTCTTGTTTTACAGTTTTTCACCAAGGTAGCTTATTCAAGAACGAATGCATATTTGTATCAATACATGGCAAAGTGAAGAACCCTATCAAATACACAAATGATAGGCCAATGAAATCTTTTTTTTTTTAGAAGCGTTAAAGACTCATTGTCTTTTATCAAAAAAAAGAATAGTTTAATTGTGTATTAAATGTATGTAATATAAATATAAAGTAAATGTTTACAAAAAAGAAGGAACCATAGGTTAGTTTCTTTCTTTCTTAGCAGGTTGTTTTTTTCTAAATAATAAAGAACTGTAGATGCTTGCTTTAGTCCTTACGCTTGTAGAAGCGTCTCCATTTATCATCAATCTTTTCCACATAGTAAGCACCAGTAGCAATGTGATCAAGGCTACCAGAGGGAGTGAAATTACAGGCATTGTGTGTGTGTTCACGCATCTTCATGGCCTCAGCAAATTCTTCAGGCTTAGAGTGAACACGGGCATCAAGACGTTCACGAAGGCTTAACTTGGATTGAATATCGCTTGTGTTACCACGGACACGGAAGGAGATCATGGAAGAAGCTAAACCGGAACCATAGGAGTACAACATGATACGCTTATCTTGAAGGGTTTCAGAATCCACTTCGGAAACAAGAGAGGCCAAACCGGCCCAGACAGCAGCAGTGTACATGTTACCGATTTGCTTAGGAGCAAAGGCAGCAGGACCAACCTTTTGAGTGTAGGCGGCCTTGGTCAAACCCATCAATGCCTTTTCCAAATCCTTGCTCTCAAGAGAATCAGCATAGGAAAGTTCTTCAAAGGCCTTGAGGACAGCATACTTTTCATTGTCCTTATCAAGTAAGAAATCATTGTAAGACTAACAAAAAAAAATTGGCATTTAGTCTCCTTTTTTTTTTGTTTCTCCTTTAAAAAAAAGCTTGTTTTCTTTGTTCTCCCCCTTTTTCCTTAAAAAGGAATAGTCGTATTCTAAACACTTACAGCACGGGCAAATGACTTGTTGACTAACTTGGCGTAAGGAGAGTGACAAACGACATAATCAATATCGTCCATGCTAGGCTTTTCCTTGTTCTCAAGCTTAGACAAACGAGCCATGTAACGACGGTAACAAGAATCAAAGGCACGCAAATAACAGATGTTGGAGAACTTGCCGTCAACAACAGGGTATTCAGAGTGCATGTCAGGCTTGTAGAAATCATAAGCATGTTCCATGTGAGTGGAGCGAAGACCACGCTCAACAACAATAGGAGCATCCTTACCGATCAACATGGCAACAACACCAGCACCAGAAGTGGGACGAGCAGCACCAGAGGCATAGAGGGCAAGATCACCAGCAACAACAATGGCGAAACGACCATCCCAAGAGGAGGATTCGATCCAGTTGACAGCGTTGGAGAAAGCAGCGAAACCACCGTAACAGGCGTTGGTGGTGTCAATACCTTCAATTTCAGTGTTACCGTGTTCAGAGAACAAGGTCATCAAACAGGTCTTGACAGCCTTGGACTTATCAATAATAGTTTCGGTACCAACTTCAAGACGACCAATGTCGTTGTAAGAGATGTTGTACTTCTCCATCAAGTTTTGAACAGCTAGAGATGATGATGAGATCTCAAACCCCACTCTTTTTTTTTTCTTTTTACCTGTCAAACAAATAGATTGAATATCTTCACGGTCATCAATGAAGGCCATCTTTTCTTGACCGAGACCGATAGTGTACTTGCCAGCACTGACGCCATCAAAAGCTTCCATATCAGATTGGACAACGCACTGATAATAGAGATAAGTAAGATAGAACAGATCAATTCAGCACAGTAACTTACTCTCTTGGGGAAATACATTTCCATGGCTAAAACACCAACATTTTCAGGGTAATGGCTGTAGTTAGAGGCAGTCATCTTCAATAATAATAATATAAATAAAAGAAAAGAAAAAAAAATCTTTAATTCTTATTTTAATACAACGCGTCAATAGTGTTTAACAAAAAAATTAGTTTTCATTTCCAGCCAATGGAAAAAAGCTGCAATACATTCCGTTGTGTTACTGCAGCTTTTCTTTTTATAATCTTCCTTTGTAACAAGCGATGCTTGAGCCAATCAAAGTGGATGTGATAAGCCAACTTGATAACACAATGCATGAATGTGTCGGCTAAAGGTATGCACTTCAGGTGAAAGCGCGAGAAAGTGAAAAAGAGAGAGAGAGAGAGACATCATTTCAAAAGGTGGACTGACTTCTCATAGGGATTCCAACCCTAAGAAATCTAGGTTCCGTTTTAGCTTGAACTCCCCCTCCTTATATTTAACCATGGCGCCATAAAAAAACGGTTCATCTTATACTCTCCTTCACATTTGGGTGCATGACATGCATTGAGTTTATTTCTGTTGCAAAGGAAAAAAAAAGCTGCTTTTTCTTTCTGACGACAGTAGTCAGGTACACTTTGAAGGTTTTGCTTGTTATCTGCAAGTAACACAGAACCTGCTTACATGAAAGAAGAGGGCCTGAATTATTAGTTGCTTCCTCGTATCAAATGCAGCTTGAGGAACTCAAAAAAGAAGCACACTCATTCATTGACCTTGAACAGCCCATTCATTTCTTTGTTCATGTGACACTCAACAATGTGAACAAGAGACCAGCTGGCCTGAACGAAAAGCGTCCTTTGTCTGCCAAGAAAGCAAATTTCAACTGTATCATTTTGTAGATATTTGACATTGGTCACAGTGACTGCAAGAAAGTGTCACAAACCATTCTTTGTTCTTGCATTGGACAGCGACATTTAGTTGCGTACGCTGTCAGTCTTACTGTTTACCATATATCGTTCCTCCTAGTGTCTTTCACTTATGTGTCTGAATACAATAGAAGCAAAGACTTCACTGAATGATGCATACATTGACATCGTCTCGGTTAGTTTGATCAAATCAACCTTTGTTTTTATAGTTGCTTTGATGAAAAAAAAGCCGAATACTTTCTTGGATTATTGTCCCTGTACATCAAAGAACTATGACGCCTGTCTGTTCGAATACGCAGACTATATCATCCTGCCAGTATTGAAATGCTCTCAAGTGAGCAGATGACTTGATACAACACAAGCACAGCCTTTTATTTTTATTTTTTTTAAGAAAGTGAGTACATTGTCAGCTTCTTATGGCAATATTAGGACAATGAATGGTCACGATCAATACAAATAAGTCTGGCATTTCGTTGGTTATCCCAAGGACGAGATGACAGATTGTCAAATCAACACTTTTATAGGGCACTCTTAACACGGAAAAAAAAGTGATTTGAGAATAGCACTTCATTCATCACATGTCTAATGACTCTAGTCAGCATTGAGATCCTAGAAGGTATCTGATATGTTGCATTGAATACTCTACATCTTGAGTTGATCTTGATCAACAGGTGTTTAGTTTGCGATGAAATGCAGTGATTTGTTAAAAAAGAAAGACCTTAAAGGAAATGTGATACTTGCAATTAGGTTTGATTAAAAGGATATTCAGTTACCCTTTTGTTAATCCAAACCAATTTCACAGGCTGATCAGAACAGAGTATAGCTATGTTTTCTTTTACTGGTTTCGATAACCTACCATTTGTTGTTATTGCAGTTTGTGTAAGTTTTTTTTTAACTCCATTAGCATTCTATTTCTGGAAATAAGCTGTCTCGTACTCAGTAAAGGGGGGGGAGAGGAAATGATGTGCTGCCACTTGTTCCGATCCTAACTCACGCTTTTTATTTCTAGTTTCATGGAAAAAGAGATAAAGAAGCAAAAAGACATTGACAGACAATGAATATTGTGAAGAGTTCAATTGCGCCAAATACCACCAGGGACAAAAATCAGCTCATTTTTTTTTTACTGAGAGAAAATTATGGATGAATGACATTCTACTTGCTCAGTATGACGGTTAACGCCAAGACTAGCCCGGATAAACACTTGACCTTCAGCTATAACGTTCAAAGTACTTCTATCAAATTATATTTTTATATGACATAACTTGCTATTGTAACACAATACTAGACATGTTATACAAAGAAGATAGGAAGGTTGGTAATGAAAGGCGTTGTTAGATGATTGATCCATTGTAGGTGATTCATATCCGTTTGACGCTGCTCCTATCCCAACTTGATATCCAACCATATCATGCACTACATAGGCACTTCTAAGTACTGTCTGACCTAAAATCCATCCAGATCCAACAGAAGATAGAAATCCAGTGGATATAGGCGCTATTCCAAACAGACAGCTCTCTTCCTGAGCTAAAGCCATTTCGACCAACGGAACACGGATGGTGACTGGGTTGCTGGAGAATCCTTCCAAACGAGTGGAAAACATGAAATCGAACCATCGATCCTGTGCTGAAAAATCACTGCAATTAACCTCGTAAACTATACTGCCTGAAGTTGTCTTTCGTTCTTTGTAGTTGGTTGTTATAAGCTCCAAGAGGGCGAGTACGGTGTCTTGAGGCATATAAGATAAAGTGGTGCCTGTATCCAGAATAGCAGGTTCAATATCTGGTAGTTGTGTTTCGTAAATCAAGTGGTTGTTTTTGTCTCGACACGCTACTGCCTGACCAGGAACAGTCCAATATCTGTAGCTTCCTTGTGTCGAAGAGTAAGTATGGCCAAGGAGAGGTTGCCCTGTCTGTTGATGGTAACTGACTAAGGGCAAGAATTGAATTGATCCAGTAAATCGACTGGTTTCGTATCCACCCATGACTATCTCTCCTGTATAGCTCACATTATCTGCTTGTTGTCGGTTCAAGTAGATAGAAAAGACAGGTTCCCCAATCAGTTTGTTCTTGACAAGATTCAGAATGAATTGAATGTCTTGATCAGGATAACGCATCAGGCTAGGAAAAGCCAGGCCCAGAATGCCACTTGAGCGCATACTCGAGAGATCATTTGTAGAAGTAGCAAGGCCCAGTGGTTGAGAAGGACATGAAAGCTGACCAATTGTGATGGTGTCATAAGCCACAGTTCCCTTTGCCGAGCCTCTTCCATACTGCACTTGGAAACTTCGGTTTGTTTGATTGAGCGTGTTTGAATTCGATTCTGAAAAGCGAGCACTTGGGCAATTGGATTTTGAGCATTTCGATGAATTTATCCACACATCCGAACTGGGTTTTGATCAAAGTTTTTTTTATAAATCCATCTTTTTTGTTGTCATATTTCTTCTTACCTTCCTGTATCTAATGTCAGATTGAACTTCTGGGATGGAGTACCAATACTCACTTCAATAAGGTATTCTCTTGAATTTGCATTTAGCAGAGGTACAGCAGTTATGCTTTGTCTCTTTGATAGAATTGGATCATGATAACGTTGCTGAATAGGTATTCTGATAAGTTGTTGGCTTGTACATCCCAGACTACAGATAAGTGACAATGTAATATATTTCCATAGCATCCTAGAACAAAAGAAAGAAAGAAAAGGTGGTTTAAAATGACCAAAACATATGCCTTGATTTATTATGTTGTTATGAAAATTGCTGTATTTGGTATATATTCTAAACATTCTCTTTTTTTTTTTTTATTTTACTTGTTGTGCTACTGATGTTTCTATTAATGATTCTGCTAATTCAACATTTTGACCGACAACAGCACGGTCTGTATCTTTCAGGTTTTCAGGTCGAAATGAGTCCCTTCTTCGTCTTGTCATCAACCAAATCAATTTGTTGACAAAAGGCTTTAATGCCTTGACAATCTCTTCGCCATCATCGCGTTCCCAGCCACCTTCTATATGCACGAAGGGATCTATGTGTCGAATGATATGAACCTTACCCTCTTCTTCTGAGCAATAAATGATTTTGCGGGGATCGATCAATTCCTTAAACAAGCCTTGAGAGGCGTTCGCCAGCAATGCTTCAATACCTGCCTGTTCTTCTCGAGAATTGACATGAACAATCACATATATATCATACAGATAAGATAGCCGAGTAAGAAGCTGAATGCTGTTCTCTCTAAATGCGTATATAGGTGTCTCTAAGTCAGGTGAAGGATTCCACAGTACAGTCTAAAGACAGTGTCAGCTATATAGACTAGAGATTGTTGAGGACTTACATTTTTTAACGAAATTGTCATACGCTTCTTATTCTTCCGAACAGTTGACTTGAGGCTGTTCAAGATCTTTTGACTCCATCCGTCATCAGCAACATCGTTGTCTTGTGATGACTATCATCTAACGTTTTTAACTACTACATATTTTTCACTCTTTTTCGTTCTCATACCTCGCTTGTGGTCGTGTTGTTTTTAATAGAGTGACGTAAAGAGCGTTTCTTGAGCCAATAAAGGGCAAGTCCAACAAGAGCTGTAGCCAAGGAGGAAATACCAATAAGCTTGAATAACCAAGCTGGTAGAATTCTTGATTTTTTAGTCGTTGTTCCTCTAGTTATCATACTGGTGTTCCTTTCTATAAGTTAAAATTAAAGGAGAGAAGAAAAGAAGAGGAAGAAAAATCAAATAGACATGGATTGCTGAGTCCTTTTGTGCATAGCTTGTGTGTGTGTATGTGGGGTATTAAAGTTTGGTGCTTGATAATCCATTTTCACATGCAAAATTAGAATAAGATTATTCATTTAACCGCTGATGTTGATACACTGAAAATACAGCTTAGCTTTCATGTAAAGAAATCATTTGACTCATAAAGCCTAAAAGACGTGTGCAAGTATAAGTATGCACCATGAAGATGATCATCAGTCGGCTTATGCAGTATTTTTTTTTCTTAATCTCTCATTAGTCAGAAAGTGAATTAAATACTATGACAACGTTGGACATGGCTGCCTTTTTCTAATCAAGCGAAGATTAGACAGCTGGTTCTTCTCTCTTTCTTTTTCATTCTCAAACTAATAGACAAATAGCTCTGGCATAAAACCACAAAAAACGGTACAATGAATATCATCAATGTATCGCTTGTATCAAATCACAGAATGAACTACAAGTATACAAGCCAAATGAAGACACTCTTTCCCGAGCCACTTTTACAAAGAAAAATAGAAAGGGGGGGGGTGTCGGGTACTTTGGGTGTCCGGAAGAATATATACCAAATCAGAAAAGTGGTCACTTTGATTTTTTTGGATTTTAAGACCTGTCTTCACCAAATAATATAAAGACGGCCGTACCCAACTCTGACAGCCTAACGAAATTTGCAAATGAATGATTTTAGGGAGAATGGGACAGCAGTCTCTGGGCAAGGACTTATACATTGTATTCTCCACAGTACCTTGAGTGTCTTTATTGAAACTCCGGGATGCTCAAATCTGAACACCTAAGGACAATGGGACTGCTTTTAAGAACAGTTTAAATTATACACATAGTCAAAGTGCTTAAAATTTTGTAAATAGATCTTTTTTTTTTTTAAGACTCGAATCGACTATGGAAGAGAAAACACAAAAGCCTCACATCAAGAAGAAGGCAGGCAAAAAGGTCGAACGAAAGAAGGAAAACAAGTTTTCCAATGCTAAAAAGTCCAGCAATCCTAAAGCCTTCACTTTTCAAAGTGCTGGCAAAGCAGAAAAGACAGTTAGACGCAATCATGACATTGGCGAAAAGAAACTTCATGTTCCTTTGGTTGATCGTACACCCCTCGAATCACCACCTGTTGTGATTGCCGTTGTCGGTCCTCCTGGAGTAAGTAGTTGTTTTTTATAGTGAGATCCAGTTTTTGCTTACAAGATGCTGTAGACTGGTAAATCCACCTTGATTCGATCTCTTGTCAAGCGATACACAAAGCACAACTTGAATGAAATCAAAGGTCCTATCACTGTTGTCAGTGGTAAAAAGAGACGTTTGACTTTCATTGAATGTAACAATGATATGAACTCCATGGTGGATGTAGCCAAAATAGCAGACTTGGTTTTGTTAATGATTGATGCTAGTTTTGGATTTGAAATGGTATGAGCACCAAAAGTTTTACCATGTGTTAAGCTTACCTTTTTTTTTTCTCTCTCTTTTGCTTAGGAAACCTTTGAATTTCTTAACATTTTGCAATCACACGGTTTTCCCAAAGTGATGGGTGTCTTAACTCACTTGGACAAATTTCGTAACAACAAGACATTGAAGACAACAAAGAAGCGATTAAAGAACCGTTTTTGGACTGAAATCTATCAAGGTGCCAAACTCTTTTATTTGTCTGGTATCATCAATGACAGATATCCCAATATGGAAATCCAGAATTTGTCTCGTTTCATTTCGGTCATGAAGTTTAGACCACTTGTCTGGAGAAATACACATCCTTATGTGGTAGCTGATCGTATTGAAGATCTGACAGACCCTGAATTACTTCATCGTAAGCCTAACTGTGATCGTACTGTCACTCTATACGGTTACTTGCGTGGTACCAATTTAAAGCCAAATATGCGTGTGCATATTCCAGGTGCTGGTGACCACTTTTTGGCAGATGTCTCTGTCTTGCCTGACCCTTGTCCTTTGCCTGATAAGGAGCGTAAGCGTCTTGACGAAAAACACAAGTTGATCTATGCTCCTATGTCAGATGTTGGTGGTGTCATGTACGATAAAGATGCTGTCTACATTAACGTACCTGGTCATTTCACCAAGAAATCAGCCTATGCACCTTCAGAAGCAAATGAAGAGGAAGAAGGCGAAGTGGAAGAACACCAACCTCAAGGCACAGGTGAAAAGCTCGTGATGAACCTTCAAGATGCTCAAGATACATTGGCTTCTCAATTACAAGAGTCTGAGTTACGTATCTTTTCTGGATCTGCTCCTGTAAAGGCTGCAGATGTGAGAGAATCTTTAGAACAAGATGAGAACGGTAGATCTCGTAGACGTGCTGTTTTCGGTGAAGAAGATGAAGACATGGATGATGAGGAAGACGACGAGGACGATGATGACGAAGAAGACGAGGACGACATGATGGATGAAGATGATGAGGACGATGACGAAGATGAAGAAATGGATGAAGCTCCACGCCGTGGAAAAGCATTGAGTAAATTTGACACTCGTAACATTCCTAAGAAGGGTGAAAAGGAAGACAAGGAAGAACAAGACCAAGAGCCCTCTTTTGAATTCGCTGACAGTGATAGCGATTTGGGTCAAGAAGATGACGATGAAGATGACATGGTTATGGTAGATGGTCGTCAAAGAAGAGCCTCAACTGATGATGAGGAGCTTGCTGGTGAGCTTCGTTGGAAGGCCAATCTCAAGCAAAAAGCAAGTGATATGTTCAGCAACAGACGTGTTAATTTGATGTCTCTTATCTATAACAACCTTGACTTGAGCCCAGAAGATATTTTGAACGGCAACTATGGTGATGATAAGGACGATATGCAAGATAAGGCAGAGCAAGAAGAAGAGGAAGAATTCTTCAAGCTCAAACGTGAGACTACAACAAATGCTGTCTTGGATAGCACACGCGAGCCTATTGATTATGAAGAATTGGAAGAGTGGGATGATGAGGATACCTTGGACTCTATTCGCAATCGATTCATCACAGGCGATATTGATGCTGCCAATGGTCAAAGCGCTTTCCCACCTGAAGAAGATGAAGTTGAAGGCGACTTTGAGGACCTTGAAGCCGAACAAGAAGAGCAAGAAGTAGATGGCCAATCAAAGAAAAAAGATAAAGAAGGCATGATTCGTGATCCAGTAGCTGTTGAACGTGAACGTATTGCTAAGCGTAAAGAAGAACTTCGCAAGAAGTTTGATGAAGAATTTGGAGACGATGAAGACGGACCCAAGATGGACTTTTATGAACAAAAGAAGGCAGAAATCCAACAACAACTTGAGATGAATCGCCTTGAATTCGAGAATGACGATTTGCATACCAGAGCCATGGTAGAAGGTTATCGCCCTGGTAGCTATGTTCGTCTCTTGATCAAGAACATGCCTTGTGAATTTGTCAAACACTTTGATCCTACTTATCCTGTGCTTGTGGGTGGTTTGTTGCCAACTGAAGACCAATTTGGATGGGTTCAGGTCAGAATCAAGCGCCATCGTTGGCACCCAAAAATATTAAAGACAAATGATCCACTCATTTTCTCTATTGGTTGGAGACGTTTCCAAAGTATCCCTATTTATTCCCTTAATGATGGTACGCGCAATCGTATGCTCAAATACACACCCGAGCATATGCATTGTTTGGCTACCTTCTATGGTCCTGTGCATACCCCTAATACCGGTTTCTGTGCCGTGCAGAATGTATCTGATAGTAAAAACGTAAGTATTCCTTTTTTTATATATGATCAAATTGCTTATAGTTTTCTTTAGTCTTCTTTCCGTATTAGTGCTACAGGCACTGTTGTAGATATCAGTCAATCAACTGAAATCGTCAAGAAATTGAAATTGACAGGTTATCCAACTAAGGTGTACAGAAACACTGCTTTTATTAGAGATATGTTTACTTCATCACTAGAAGTAGCTAAATTTGAAGGTGCTAATATTCGTACTGTATCTGGAATCCGTGGTCAAGTCAAAAAGGCTTTACCTAAGCCAGAAGGCCATTTCCGTGCTACTTTTGAAGATAAGGTGCTAATGAGTGGTAAGAGAGCGCTTTTCTTTTCCTCGTCCTATGTGATACTCATTTATTCTTGAAAAAATCAAATAGATATTGTCTTCTTGAGAGCTTGGTATCCTGTGAAGCCCCGTAAATTCTATAACCCTGTTACATCCTTATTAATGTCTTCAAAGGACTGGCAAGGTATGCGTACCACTGGACAAGTTAGAAAAGAACTTAGCTTACATGCACCTCAAAAGGTGGATTCTATCTACAAGGTATGGTTGAAGCATTGTTTCCTTTGATTCGGGTCTTGGACTAAACTTTTTTTATAGCCAATTGAAAGAAAAGAACGTCGTTTCAATGCCTTGAAGGTGCCCAAGTCACTTCAAGCTCAACTGCCATTTGCCAATAAGCCCAAGAATGCTACTAAGAGCAAGAAGCAATCTTACTTGAACAAGCGTGCTGTGGTACTTGAGCCTGAGGAAAAGAAGATTGTTACATTGATGCAACAACTAAACACACTTCGTAACGAGAAAGACCGTAAGCGTAAGCTAAAGGATTCCGAGCGTAGAGAAGTCAACGAAAAGAAGAAGGCAAAGGTTGCACAAAAGACTGAAGAAAAGACAAAGGAACGTCGCAAGGAATATTTCCGTAAACAACAACAAAAAGCTTCTAGAGAAGGAGCTGATTAAGACTACCTATAGAGTAATAATAATAAGAAAAAAACAGTTTGCATGTATTTCTTTTTTTCTTATATGTACAATAAACATTTCATACAAAGATTCACTACTTTCTCTTTGTTTTTGTCACTAACATAGGCAACCTACAATCGTCGTTTTTTTTTTCTAAAAAAAGACCAAGACAGAAATAGACGCACTTACTCTTCATAAAAGAAACGTTTTTTAGAGAAGCCTTCTTTGGATTTACTTTGAGGATTATAGACATTGCTCGCCAGAATGCAGCTTTCAAGAGATAGAATTCAAAAGGGTATGGTGTGCTATCAGTGATTTGATAAATCTGTAGAATAAAAGTATCTATATTGAGATCTAAAACAAAAGTAGTGGCCATCTGAAGAATGCTGCATCAATAACGAATTGAGAGCTGAAGAGACAGAGTGTCAGCCACTCAAAATATACAGTAGAGATCTAACTAAATCATAAAGGCTTTTAAATGATGCTAGTCCTCTAGAGCATCTCCAAAGGACTGACTAGGTTGGACTGACTACATTTGAGCGCTCAATTTTTGATCTAATAGATCTGTTTCGCTTTATACACTGATATACGTCTACACAACCGTTAAAACTAGGCGCTCAACAAAGTAGCATTAAAAGAGGATTTATAACCGCAGATGTATTTTTGAGCAAGACCCTCTTACAGATTGAGTTGCTGCTTTTTTCCGAGAAGGGAGAAGAGAATTTGGATAGATGCAAGCGAAGATGTTGAGATATTTCCTCAATTGTTGCAGGCACACAGCTACCGCTCAATTGAGTAGTACTCTCATCGTTCTCTACAGCATAAATCGTGTTTGACATAACTCATTTCTGTTTAGAGGATGTAGATGAACGCTTGCTCAGAAGGAGAAGGGAAGAAAGGCGAATATGGCATCAAATATTGATCTTCTTGTGACACGAATTACTTAATTCATGACATCTCCAAGAATTCTCAAATTTGGAATATTCTAAATTTGAGGAGTTGACTTTCCCTGTTGGAGATGCTCTTGAAGTTCAACTTCAATTATACCCATCTTAATTAAGCACCAGCACTTCAAAGCTACATAAAGGATTTTGTAATACTTTTGTGTTAAGTTCGATGCGTTTTACAACTATCAATTTGATTTCGCTTTATGTACACTCAAACAGTAGACAAAAGATCTTTTGACAAGAACTTACTCTCAACAGCAAGAAAGGTGGTTATCTAATTTCGTCCATGCTCTGATTTTCGGAGTTTGTGATTTTAGCAGATAGTCTAAATGGTGTTGAACGGTCTACAATATGCTAGCAGTGCCATGCACTCTTCAATCATACAAAACCTGCATAACGCTAAGGTTCGAATCTCAAGACAAATACGAAGGTACTCAATGTAAATAGGGATGAACAGGAACAAATCATTTATCCTTGAAGAGCCACCTGGAAAGATGCGGGTCGAACTAGCCAATCAGTAGGCTTCGGGATATACATTACGTCGTGAAAGGGCGAAGAGAGAAGTCATAGATTGTAAGAGTCATCGTCGGGGCCATCTATAGATTCCGTGCTTCAAAATAAGAAAATCTAAAATTTTCGAATATTTAAAGAACTCATGACGTTGAGACTGTTGCTCTTGTTGGTTTCTCTCACTTTAAATCACTATGTCTATGTTGGAAAAAGGTCGTATCTCTGTCGTTCTTGGCGCTCAATGGGGCGATGAAGGCAAAGGCAAATTGTCTGATATCCTTTGTGGTCAAGCAGAGATCTGTGCTCGTTGTGCTGTAAGCGAATTGTTTTGTTATCTTGCATGTTCTGTATTTAACTCTTATGTATTATCATTAGGGTGGTAACAATGCTGGTCATACTATTGTCGTCAACGATGTCAAGTACGACTTCCATATGTTGCCCTCAGGTAAGCTCACTTTGTCTTTTGCATGAAAAGTCAAAATATATTAAGGATTGCATATATATATATATATATATATATATATATATATATTTTAGGTCTTATCAACCCCAACTGTATTGCTTTGGTTGGTAACGGTGTTGTTGTTCATTTGCCCTCTTTCTTTGAAGAAAAATCCAAGCTTGAAGCTAAAGGTATGTAAATTACTTGGAAGAAAAAAGAAATAGCTGCATAGATCTTAATTTTTAATTTTCTCTAGGTCTTAACTGTGAAGGCCGCCTTCTCCTCTCCGATCGTGCTCACCTCGTTTTCGATCTCCATCAAAAGATTGATGGTTTGAAGGAAGTTGAGTTAGGTCGTGGCAGTATCGGTACTACTGGTAAGGGTATTGGCCCTACTTACTCTTCTAAGGCTTCTCGTTCTGGTCTTCGCGTCCACCACTTGTTTGACTTTGAGGAGTTCTCTGCTCGTTTCAGAAGCATGGTTGAAAACAAGCGTAAGCGTTACGGTAACTTCGAATATGACGTTGAAGCCGAACTCGCACGTTACAAGGAGCTTGCTGAACGCGTCAAGCCTTACGTTATTGATACCATTCCTTACCTTCATGAACAAATCAGAGCTGGTAAGCGTATCCTTGTTGAAGGTGCTAATGCCCTGATGCTCGATATCGACTTTGGTACCTATCCTTATGTGACCTCATCTAGCACTACTGTTGGTGGTGTCTGTACTGGTCTTGGTGTCCCTCCTAACATGATTACCAAGATCATTGGTGTAGTAAAGGCTTACTGTACTCGTGTTGGTGGTGGTCCCTTCCCCTCTGAACAATTGAACGAAATTGGTGAACACCTCCAAACTGTTGGTTTTGAAATTGGTGTCACTACTGGCCGTAAGCGTCGTTGTGGCTGGTTGGATCTTGTTGTTGTCAAGTACTCTACCATGATCAACGGTTATACCAGCTATAACTTGACCAAGCTCGATATTCTTGATCAGTTGCCCACTATCAAGGTTGCTGTTGCATACCATCTTGATGGCAAGCGATTAGAGACTTTCCCTGCTGATCTTGGTCTTTTGGAAAAGGTTGAAGTCGAATACGCAGAACTCCCTGGTTGGATGACTGATATCTCCAAATGCAAAAAGTTTGAGGATTTACCTGAAAACGCTCAAAAGTACATTGCTTTCATTGAAAAGGAAACTGGCGTCCCTGTTGAATGGATTGGTGTTGGTCCTGGCAGAGAAGAAATGATCCACAAGCCCGTTTCTAACTAAATTACCCTCATTTCTAAACGTATATATAATTAATGTTAACCAGCACCAACTTTGCACATAGATATCTTCTTTTGTTCTTATTTATTTTGATTTCGACAATAAATTTCACTATGAATTTTGTTTAGAAACTTTAAGTTACACATAAGTTATATTGAGGTCTCTGCTTTGTTTGTTTTATAGTAAAGTAAATACAACTACATGTCAGACTTCGCTTTCGTTGGATCTATCATAACCTTTTACAATATCAGTTTACTATATATCAGAGGATTTAAGTACGTTCCATTGAATTTAAGAAACGGATTTCTGGTATTCTCTACTTACAATAATGGGCGTTCAAACTGAACGAAATAGACATTAAGCTGACTCTTCTTCATTGATTGTAGAGTTGTATAAGTAACTTATTACAAATGAACCGTTGTAACCAGGATGAGGAGTCATACAAATGTAAGAACCTGGGTTGACATACTGATCACCGTTCACACCGAGTTCAGTCAAATGCGATGTTATCTCATCAACAGGAGCACCAAAACTCTTCGCCAGGCTTTCAGAAGTAACTGATCTCAAACTCAAAAAAGGTTGGCCATGGCATGGGAAAGGCAAAAGACCTATATCATCTCCACCAATAGGAACCAGTATGGGCAACCTGAATTCACTGAAGGCAGATGTGATTCCACTGAAAGCAGCTGCAAGTCGAGAACTACTAGATGTAGCCAATTGCTTAAGGTAACGGGCAACAGCTTGACCGAATTGCATACCATCTAAATATGGTACAGGATTGTTATAAGCATAGCTGGCATCCCACATCATTACACCACCAAAATTTTTGCTGCGTTCCACATCATCTAGAATCACTGTCAACTTTTCGTAATTTACATAACCTGTATCCATATTGTTCTGTTTGCCTAAAACCCCCAAGTATATCTTGCTACCCGTCTTTTGAGCCCATTTATTCCAAGCAGAGAAATTGAATGCTGTTGGCTTGTTTGAGTTGTATGCAGAGGCAGAACACTTGTTATTATAAAATTGAACAAATGTGATATTGGGATACGAGTTGTATTTGGGATTTGAAGGGTTCAAGATGTTATAGACAGCATTCTTTTCGTATTTTTCCAGATCAGGACATTGAGGTGCTGCTGTGATCAAATATTCTCTTCGTGGGTATTGTGTTTTAAACAGCTTGCGTAGTGTATCAATATTGCGATCATAGCCCTCTCCATCCACACCTATAGTAGCGAGCATAATATAAACCGTTTAAGATCCAGTCTTAAGAACAATCTGAAACATCTATACCTTCAGGATCATAGTCAACGCCATCTAAGACAACATCACCAAAAGGTCGGCTTACGCTCTCATCATCTCCACCTAGAAACTTTGTCCATAACCACCAAGCCAAAAGATCAGGGTCCCATGATTGACGCTTATAAGGGCCAACGGCACCACCTAAAGAAATCAGCACTTTGATGCCCTTTTTTTGACAATGCTTGATATCTTTTGCTGCTTCAGAACAGCTGTTTGTATTTTTGCAATTGTCAGATAAATCTAAAATAGGTGATTTCTTTGGACCACCAGAGAAGTTGGCAATAAAGGAGAGGATCACAATCGAAACTCCTTCTTGATCGCAGTAATAGGACAATCTCTTTTCGTTATAATCACCTTGTCCCCAGTAGAGTGCCAGGCCGTCTTTTCTACGAAGCATCTGCTGTGTGAAAGATTAGTGTCTGCTCCAATACAAAAACTAAACATGATACTTGCCGACGTTGATGTATCTTGTCTGTTAGTGGGATTTGGTGGTAATGTTACAGTATTCTGAAGCTCATTTTGATTTATTGCAGTAAAATTTGATTGTGCATTTGCCTTGTAAAACAATTCAAGTACTATCAAGATATGAATGTATCTGTAGATATACTTCTTCATCTTCTAGACTTCAGAACAAGCAACTAAAGAACAAAGATAGCCAAATATGTGTTGTCAATTTAAATCAAAATGAAATTGGCAACAGCAAGACAACTGTAATAGGAATGCATAACCACAAAGAATGCAGAAATAAACTTTGTTTGCACTGAGCCTTACAATGTTGCTACTGCGACCGATACACTTCACAGAATATCGAGAGTAAGAGAATAGAAGATATCAATCAAACGTTACTCGATTTATTTGTTTGTTTACGTTTCTGTATTTAGATCTTCATACATGATTAAAAACCGTTCTATTGCTTTCATTTCAATTCAGATTGCCGTTATAATAAAGATTGCTTGATATGGCTCTAGAAAATAGTACCATCACTCTAAAACCAAGTAAACACAAACCAGTCAATCAAATGAAACCTTTTTCTGCATGTCTTTACAAGAAATCAAACTCACCTTAATTACAATAGGTGGACCACCATCTTCAGGTCGCAGTTTTGCGGCTATTTCTCTTCCTGCTGTCCAGGTACCGCCTTCTAATACTTGAGCTAGTAATAAAGTTCGACCTAATTTCTTTTCAACTTCCTTCTTTATCTTGTCCAGATAGGTAACGGTCAAGGCACGCCATTCAACAATGACAGGATCAGATCCTTCGAAAGCAGGCAATTGACCTTCTTGAGTTGCACCCCCACGTTTAGCTTGCTCAGGCTTTAAAGTCAATAACCCATAATCTACCAAAAGGCCACCATTTCTGTATTCAGGAAGGCCCGTCATTTGCTCAACGCCTTCGATCTTGATATCCAAAGAGAGTTCGATTGATTCAACTAAAGAATAAGTTAGCCATTGAGACAGTTTATGGAAAGGTACCAAATTTTCAAAATTTCCCTGGTCGACAAGTGAATCGCACACCCAAACATCGCCCATAGCAACTCCATTGACTTCAAGACGTGCAGGCCATATACCACCTAGGCTCATAACAGCTTCCCATAATGTTTCAATATGTACTGTATTCTTATTTTCTTGAGCTGACGATAGCAAGAAATCTATTTGTTAAAGAAAAAAAGGCGGTGAGATGTTTCTCTTTGTGTCTAAAAAGTCGTACACTATCACACTCTCATTCTTAGTGACAACAATTACCAATTAAGTTTCCTGGTCGAGGAGATTCATGATGAATAGAAGGGAAATAAACAGATTGTTCTTCTAATACGCGAGCTAACCGCTTCAATAGATTTGACCTGCCTTCTAATCCAACCATAGGGTTTGTCTCTGTTACTTGAAAGCCCTCTGTCATCTTTTTTACAGTAACATTGTCCAAACCAGCAGCTTATATGCACAATTATTAAAAAGATAGAGTACCTCATGTCAGTTGTCGCTTTGCTTGTATATTTTCCCACGCATAATGACTTACCATCAACAGAATCAGGTACTTCATTTTGACTAGAAAAATAACCTTGAAGAAACATATCAAACGAAGCCAAAGCGAGTCCTTCAGATCTTCCAATAGATACTCCGCTCTTTGTCTTATACTTCCAAACCTGGCCTGCTCCAGCATCAACCAAAACAGAAACAATCACTAAATCGACTAAGCGACGTGCTTGTTCAACCTGATCAACGCCTTGTTGAGCCCACTGATCTCTCAGAGATTGAAGCTGAAGAGAATCAAAATGACGCAAACGTGAATGAGGAGGAATTTGATCCAGTTGGGGGAAGCGACGCGTGGTTGTATTGGTAACATGATCTACAATGGCAGGCAGACGAGACTCGTCTATGTCAAAAGCAATCAGTTTTTCAGGAGCTTCATACACTTTTTCGCAGCGCTCGCGAATGGCTTTTAAAGAACGCAGATAGTCTTGAGGGAGTATTGTCATATCAATCGATTTGATAAAGAAAGGAAAAAAAAAAGAAAAAGAAAGAGATAGAAAAGAAGACAGATGATGTTTATTTATCTTTTTTTTCTAAAAAAGTGAAACTGATAAGATTCTCTATGTTTTTTGCATGATAAATGAAAATGTGTGTAACTATGCTAAATATACATTCTATAATTTATGATTATAATGAAAAGACCCATCGGGTTCCTTCTCTTCTTTGCTCCACTTGAATGGGCGGTAACGGCCAGCTCTTAGGACCAAAACTAGGTACTACATAGACCAGTTTGCGGTCCTTTTTGTCACCAATAAATTTAGGCAAAGGAAAATCAAGAGGACGGCCATAAGAGCACAGGTCTTTGCCGATATTTGCAATCCATTTAGATTCAACTGCCGTCACACCCTTGAGCCATGCTTTGCTGGTACCTTTGAAAAGCTCGCTATAAACAAGCATAGCAGGTGGCTCTTGGCTATATAAGATTGAGTTTGGATGAATGAAAGCTTCTTCATCGCTCCATAAGAGACGATAGACAACGTGACGAGCATTTTTGTATCTATTGCCTTTGCCACCACCTGTTTCTAATACATCTTGACGAATAGCAACAGAGTCAATAAAACCTGCTGTCAAAACTTGTCTTAGAACCTTGAGTTGAACAGGACTAGGTGGCTTCATTTTGGGGTCTAAGCATACATCAATATCAGGGAAATTACTGGATACAAGATTTGTCAATTGACGTCTTAGCTTTCTAATTTCTTCCATAGCTTTAGGTCTCAAAAAGTTTTCTTCACAAAATGATGTGGTGGCACCTGCATATTCATAAGCACCAACTACATTAAGTAGCTTGAGAATATCACTTGTAGGATCTAGACCAGCATGTTTCTATCATTGAACGGCTGATATTAGTATACTCATGCATATGAAAGCAATACAAAAAAATACCATTTGTGCAGTGTAGTATTTCTTTCGGACAAGCTTTCGCTTTTCCTTTTCTGCATAGGACTCGTTTTTGAGGTTTTGTAACTCGCGATGATCAAGATTGTCGTCATCGCTTTCGACCTCGTCTTCAGGCTGATTTTCGTCCAAGTGATAGTCTTGAATAAATGGGTCACCCACAGAAAGAGCAGAGACGATGGCAATCACATAGGGCAAGCAACCATGTTGTTGGCCAATAATCAGCCTACGAAAAGACACATAATGATTTGAGTACATAGCTAGCAGCTAAGGAATAAAATACTTACATCTTTGCAAAACGAGGTGTAATTGGGAATAAAGACATTGTTTCACCAAAATCAGTAATGCGTTTTGTGGTTGTGTTTATAGCGCCTAAATAGCCTAAAAGCTTTTCTGCTTTGAAGAGTGTCTCTCGCGAAGGAGGAGTAGGGAATGGGAAATTGACTACGTTGTCAATGTTCATTGCCTTCATGCTTAGTACGACACCTTCGATAGGCATACGATGAATTTCTGGAGTAGAGAATTTGCTGAACTCGTTGTCAAAGACGGCAGAAGAAAATAAACGATAGCAATGACCTGGACCAGTACGGCCAGCACGACCAGCACGTTGGCCTGCTGAAGCTTGAGATGTCCAATCAATCTCAAATGACTGAACGCCTGTTTCAATGTTGTACTTGCGTTCTTTGGATTTACCAGAATCAACGACATATCGAATGCCAGGAATAGTAACTGAAGTTTCAGCTACATTGGTTGCAATAACACAGAGACGGGTGCCTTCTGGTGGAGGTTCAAATACACGCAATTGAGCTTCAGTAGGAAGCATAGAGTACAGGGGCAAAACGTGCAACGGTGCGTCTTTGACATCAGTCAATTCGTCGTCTTCGAATCCCTCTGCAATGTCATCATCTTCTTCATCGCTACTTAAATCAAAGTCCTCTTCAACATCCTCAGATATTTGGTTTTGACCAAGTTCAATAGCTTCTTCTTCAACGTCTGTTTTTCCCGCAGGCTCGGCATTCTGTTTAGATTCTAGTGCTACAGCACGCTCTTCAGCCTTGATCTGCTTCTTATCAGCTTTAGGAGGAAGGGCAGGGTATCGCTTGCGAAGTTGCTTACAGAGTTGATTGATTTCGTTTTGACCAGTCAAGAAAACCAAGATACCGCCTGTAGGCAAACGCTCATGAATTTTGCAAATCTTCTTGTAAGCTTCAGCTACATGATCCATAGGAGTCTTCTTGTTGAAGTGAATGGCAACAGGGTATTGACGAGCATTAACATTGATGACAGGAGGTACTTGAGGGAATAACGTCTTGTTTTCAGTAAAATCAGAGACTCGTAAAGTAGCTGACATGATCACTACACGCAATGGCTTGATCTTTTCTCGATCCTCTCGACTCAGTTCAGCTCTCAATTTGAGGACACGGCTCACAACACCAATCAAGATATCTGTGTTCAAATTACGTTCATGTGCTTCATCAATGATAATGGTGGAATACTTAGTCAACAAGAGATCCTGAGACATTTCACGCAAGAGGACACCATCTGTCATGAATTTGATACGCGTCTTTTCAGATACAGTAGCATCGTAACGGATCTGATAAGACACTTCTTTATCTGATAGGTTGAGTTCTTCTGCTACACGCTTTGCCATACTGACTGTAGCTACACGACGAGGTTGTGTCACACCAATCAAACCAGGATTGTCTAGAAGCGCAAGTTAGAGTCAGATCATTATGTTTACAATCTTTATATCTTACCACTATCAGGATGCGACCAACCAGCTTCATACAAGAACTGAGGCACTTGTGTTGTTTTACCAGAACCAGTCTCACCACAAATGATCACTACTGTGTTATTGCGGATAGCTTCCATGATTACTTGTTCTTCGCCTACTACAGGTAGCTTGAGGCGAGCTTCCTGGATTTCTGGTTTACGGTTTACATTCACATAAAATGGCTTAGCTACGTCCTCAGCTAAGTCACCTTCACGATTACTCTTTAAAAGTTGTACTTTGATGTCGTCAAACTCCTCTTCTTTTCGTCTAGGCACCTCTACCACAACCGATTTAGCTGCTTCTGTAACCTCCTCAAGATGTGTAGGTTTATCTTCTTCCTCTTCAGACTCGCTATCAGGCTTTGTGCGTTGTTGTTGCTCGTCCTCATCTGATGAACTGTCATCGGCAGAGTCAGAACTATCAAAAGAAGAGTCTGATTCCATCCCCTTTCTTTGCTTGTAACGTTTCTTGGCAATACTGGGAATAGTTGATTGCTTCTTCTTACGCTTTCGCTTGATCATTGTTGTGCCTGCTTTCAATGCACTGCCTACAACAGGTGTGGTGACGGTACTAGTGGCTATTTGCGATTGACTAAAGATAGAAGCCATCGCTTCTTGTTCTTCCTTTTCATCAATTTCCTTCTCAACAACAAGTGGTACATCAGTGTTTGTAAGAGGAATGCCTGCTTTTTGTTCCATTATAGATTGACGCAGTTGCTCACGCAATGTTTGACCAGATCGACCAATAAGCTTGGAAGATTTCAAAAGATCTGAAGACCAAGCAGCAGTGGATAACTGTTCCAACAAGCCTGCACGAGCTTCTTTTTTCAATTTTTGGTCCTAGTGTACATACATAAGGTTTCTGCTAGGATCTTTCATACTCCTTTTTTTTCTCTCTCTTTCTCTGCCTTACAATATATTTCTCAAGCTTTCTTCTCTTCTTTTTAGACATGTATTTGATAGGTTCCTTAAAGGAAGGTGTATTTTTGCTGTTGCTCTCTTCAGCGTTTTCCTCAGTCTTATCAGAAGGTGTGATGATTAGTTGATTTGTATCGGTACTAAATACAATCATCATAATTTTTTATTAGTCTTTGATGCTCCAATTCAAAATGGAATTTTGCTCACTTACTTTTCTTTTGCAGATCGATCTTTAGCATCCGATCCATCCCGGAGAGCATCAAAGTTCTGTGCACCAATACCACCGTCCCTTGCCTTGGGGTGAGGTCTTTGGTTAGGCTTCATAGAAGAAGCACGTGCTTTCTCATTATAGCGAGGTCTTGATTTACCCATTTGAGTGTTGAGATCACGATATGATTAGTATTTGAACTATGAAGTAGAAGAAAAAGCTTTTTGTAGTCTTAGAAATTGAACTGCAGATAAGACCTGTATATCTATGTCCGCACATCCGGAGCCTGAAACCAGCAAGTAAGCCACTTAAGTATAAGCTGCAAAATGCAGCTTCTAGTCTTCTTTGTCTTACTGACTTTCATAAGTGCGAATGTTATGATAGTATCATCTATTGTTATAATCAAGTGAATTGTTTCTGATGAGCATAGCTGCTTTATGTAACTGCTTGTAAATGCAGCAAGTACTAACGATATGAGCAATGTATGTGCATTATAATCTGATTTAGTTATCACGTATTTATGGTTGCACTTGTAGCTACATTCAATACTTCTCTACGTTGTTGCTTGTCATGAGACATGTCAGAGCAATTCTTAAGCACTACCGCAATCGATAAATTTGCCAGATAGAATAGCTTGTATGAGAAGATAGGTGTAAGAAATCTATCAGACTCTGTCAAAAGTTCATATGTTTATTCAAGATTTGATTCATCTTTAGTATTGATTTGATCTGTGCACTGCCCTGCCAGTCTTTTTCTTTTGCCATGCGATTGGCATATTTGCTTTATCTAATCCCCCAGTTCTCTTAACATCTTTTTGTTAGCTTTTTTCATAGCTGCACATCTTTTTGGCTTATCTCTGCTTCCGATTCATAGCGCTTCGTTTCTTTCGGTATGATGCTAATTAATAAAGTCTAAAATAAAACTAATTTCTATGCTAATACTTTTTCATTTCTTTAAGGATGTATGTGTCACCTTTCATGTTAGAAAGCAGGAATTTCGCATGAAAGCTCAGCCGTGACTGGTTCTCACTTTGATAGCAGCCACAAAAATTTATGCCTTTCTCTCTTTTTCTTTCTCGATACTATCTAACGAATTATGTCAGCCAAACAACAGGATCTTTTTGGTTTAGAAAACGACAGCGAGAATGAAGTGGATGCTCATTCTTCCGATGAAGAACAACAAGACTCTCGATTTTCGAAAGCTCGTCTCCAAGCCTTTGACAGTGATGAAGAGAGTGATCAAGACGTTGATAGCGATGAAAAAGAAGACGACAATGACGATGACGAGCAAGAGGAACAAGGAGAGCAAGACAGCACTAATGAGGATGATAGAGGCATTAGCGACAGTGGTGATGATCAGGATTTAGAAGATGGTGAAGGATATGATGCACCTGAAGACCTCAGTGCGTTTGGTGCTGAAAAGAAAAAGAGCAAAAAGTCGAAGAAAGTCAAGAGTTTGACACCCGAGGAATTAGAAAAGTTTGAAAAAGCACGCAAGAAGACAGGTGTTTGTTACCTGTCACGTATTCCTCTGTTTATGAAGCCTGGTCGACTTCGACAGCTTTTATCGAAATATGCTGAGATCGGTCGAATTTTTCTGGTACCTGAAGGTAATTGATATTCAATCTGTGCTGATTTGAATTGTCTCACTTATCGTTTGAATAGATCCTAAAGTTACAGCACGCCGTAAAAAGTACACAAAGAACCGAAGAACTAATTTTGTTGAAGGATGGGTCGAGTTTAAAGATAAGAAGGTAGCTAAATCACTAGCTGAATATCTGAATATGCGACAAATTGGCGGTAAACGTAAGAGCATGTTTTACCATGAAATGTGGAATATCAAGTACCTGCCCAAATTTAAATGGAACCATCTGACTGAACATATGGGTAAAGTGATTGCTCATTTAAAGAAAGAAAGCATTCCATCACAGCAAACTAACCCTGTCTACCATATATTACAGCCCATGAAAGACAAGCTCGTCAACAACGTCTTCGCAATGAAATTGCACAATCAAGCAAAGAGAACAAGGCCTATATTCAAAACGTCGAGAAAGCCAAGATGTTGCAAAGTATGGAAGAAAAGAAGCGCAAGCGACAAGGTCAAGATCGATCCGAAGAAGAGCCTCAAATCAAACGAACATTTTTACAGAGAGCCAAGGTGGAGCGCGAAGTGGATCCAACCAAATCAGGCAAAGAAACGATGCAAAAGTTGGATGGTCAACTCAAAGGAGTCTTGTCAAATATTTTTGCAAAAAAATAAAATCTCAAACTCCGATTTTCATGCATTTTTCCTTTTTGTTTTAGGTTCTATATTCTTTGCTTTTTTCTTTTGCTTTACAAAGAATGTCTCAACCTTTACTGCGTGTTAGTAGGCACCGTCTAGTTTATTCTGTACCTAAGTTTATGCTAAGCATGACTACCTGTACCAGTGTGTTCTTTGTAGCTGCCTTGGTTCATGAACGAAAGCCTAAACGAATACCATGGTGGCAGAACCCAAAGTATCATGATACACCTCTCCACCACATTCAACAGTTCTATCAGTCATGGCGTGAAATAAAACCAGACTTGCACAAGCTCTATTTCGATTTTGTCTCTAGATCTCCTTTTACAAGATTATTACGATTGACAGACGCTGAAAAGACAGTAATTAGTTTAGCGTCCTTATATAGTGCAGCCTGTGTGGTCACTATAATTGCAGCGCCCCCTCTATTGCCCAAGCGGCGATTACCATTTGGATTGCTTGTGGGTCATTGGTTTGTTTCTGTATTAGGTCTTGGATTGCTGGGACCGAAGATACATGATCGTCTAGGTAGTGAACAATTTATAGCACTCTGGCTTTCACTAGGCCTAGGGGCTAGAGCATGTAGTCAGTTAACGCGTCATATCCAACCGTCAATGCCTGCTATTTTCTCGTTTGGTACAGGTAGTACTTATGGGCTCTTGACGGCGCATGCTTTTGAGATACATAGCAATTCAAAGTATGTTCCTTATTGGATTTCTTTTCAAAAAGAAATCAAAAAAGAAAGAAGAGGAAATATTAAGATAAAAGAGGAATTTAGGTATGTGTTAGGAGCTATGTTGACTGTAGACACAGCTGGTATTGTGTTGCAATGGCAGATACTAGATCACATTGTAAGTCATCATCTGAAAGTTAAATCTAAAAAGTTTAACTTTGTATTAGTCTCATGTAGGAGGCGCTGGTCTTGGCTATCTCTATATGAAATATGGACCTAATCATATTTGGCCATATATGATAAAGACAGCGCGCGATTTAAAGAGCAAAAGTAATAGAGGAAATGGCAATGATGGATCATCGGATACTTTGATGGAAGTGCCTAAGAAAATACATGCTAAACTACTAGGCAAAAAGACAACAGCACCTGAAAAACAATAATCTACAGGCTTTCATTTATTATTCGTCCTGCCTACGTTCATATATATGGTATATCAATAAACGACTGAATTGTTCAATGCTTTCTTATCTTGTTTAAGACTTTGAAAGAGCTGTTCAAGAAACGAAGAAACATATATTGTATTAGCTATAGCCCATCAACAACTTGGTGTAAATTTTACTTACATCTTCTTTTGAAATTAGGTCGTGTTGCGGTTAAATAGAGGGAATAGGATCTAGTCTGACCATCATCAATGGGGACTTCTTTTAAGATAGGGTAAGCGTCTGCAGGACGAATAAGAGCATAATTTAAATAGAGTACACCAGCCCAAGGTGAGGTTATAGATGTTGCCACACGAGCCAGCTTTTGATCCCATTCTTGTTCAACAAACTCAGGTGTACGCATATATTCTATCAAAATTGGTGTCATGGGTAATTGTTGGATGCCATGAATGAATTCAAGATATCTTCCAAAATAAGTTGTCTTTGTGTTTTTTTTTGTAAGCAAACAATGTGAAGCAAACTGTCTTTCTCATACTTACATAATCTATCTTTTGCTCGAAATAAATACCAACTACTTTGTTTTGAACTATACTTGAAGGTCGATTGGTATTACTATCGAGCATCCAGAAATAGTCGTAAGTAGTTCGTTTTGTAATAGCCAGCTGTAAATCAGCTAAATTGACGATATCTTTGTTCTTGGTAGCCAGTCCCCAAAGCTTCATACCCCATAAAAAGTTAACTGACTCAGGAACTGATTCTTGATCTCTTCCATCTAAAGCACCATTTGTTTTGATACCACCTGCCCAACTGTGACCAGCAAACCAATCCCAATTTCTAAAGGATGCAAAATAAGGATCGTTCTCAACTGGATTATTTACATCTTTGATCAAAGCTTCGGTCCACTTTTTTAATTCATTTGCTCGCCACTTTGGATCTAAAAAGCGAATAATAGCAGCTATGAAAAAACAGAAGATATTGTTTTAGTGTCGAGCAAGCATACGGTTTTTCAAGAAAACCTTCCTTCTTCTCTTTACCTGTTACTACAAGATAGCCCTGGTGATAATGATGATCATTGTAATATGAATGCCCAAATGCTGCGTTCATATCTCCTGTGCCTCCCATCTCTGTTGGTAGACCATTTAGCGCTACAATTCCCTTATATACTTTGTCGTATCGAAAAGGATCCTGTTGCTTGTTTTCCAGATAGGGTATCATTACTTTTTTCAGGCTATTCAAAGCTTTTTCGGCAAGTTCATCATTCCTCAAACCAGTTGTCTCAGGCCTACCTATCATTAGGGCTAATAGAGCAAACTTTTGAAGTCCTTTTCCAGAAAAGTAGTTATCACCTTGCATTGTTTCTTGTCCATAGTCACTATTGTTAATATCTTCAGCTAGATATCTCATGATCTCGTTACGGGTAGATGATTCAGGCATAGGCTGGATAGGGAACCAGTCCACATTTTTAGGAAGATTAGGTTCAGTTAAAGACCAACGGTTACCAATGACTGCTTGCATAGTTCCTTTTGTGGCGGACTCAAGCTTTAGTGGAGTTGATATAACACTATTATCAGTAAAAGATTCGATGTGATGCGGATAAGCATAAGTCAAGAGCTTTTTGGATTTGTCACCTTCAAGAAACCAGTCAATTGTATATGTGTTGGCATTGCCAGCCTGATTTACTTGACCACCTGTAGCCCAAATACCATGATGATCATCCAAAATGGATTC
>JAIWNI010000110.1:0-93141 GCA_025331435.1 Choanephora cucurbitarum | reverse complement strand
GCAGAGCAACGGTCCTCAATACACTCATTTTTTCCAAACTTTGGCATGTTCTCCGCCTCGCCACATTCACACACGAACAACTACACCGCCTTTTAAGTATTGGCTCTCGCTTCATTAACCATCATATCTTTCCTCCTCTTTCCTTAACTACCCTTCAACTCCCCCGAAAACAGGGCGGACTTCAAGTCCTGAATTTAATCTCACAACAACAAGCTCTCCAATGGCGTTGGGCATCTACCCTTCTCCAGTCGACCCCCCCTTCCTCTCCCCTCTCAGTCGCCTATCTTCTACGGCACACCTTTGATTGGTTCTACCATTCTCCCACTTTTCCCTCCGCCCAATATTTTCTTCTCTTTCCCTCTAGCCGTCAACCCCAACACTTTCCTTACCGCCCTTCCATCAATTACTCCCCCATTCATATGCTTTCTTTACTCGTTCAGGTAATCGATGCCATCCCGAAACCTTTTGATACTTGCTATATCGATCCTATCACTTGCCTTTCCCTCCCTCTAACAGCAGTCATCTTCCCTTCCTCACCCACTACCTCTTCTCACCACACCACTTCAACAGCTACACCGTTTCACACGCCCAACCTACAACCCTTATTCTGCTATGACCTCTTTTACTTCGACACGCTCACCCTCCAACTTGAACTTCGCCAGCCCCCCTTCACCCATTCTACACATCCTACACTTACTCGCCAGGCAATTCGATCTATCCAAACAGGCATGATCTCTCTTCGTCCTTTCCCTCAACACAATCGCATGCCAGCTCCTCGCATTGCGCAAACGTTGACCTCATCCATTAACTTATCGCCTTTTATTGCCAGCTTTACAAACCTTCCACCTACGTTTCGTCATCCCCTTTCTTCTACCCGCTCTTACAAATTCCTCAATCGATCTCGCAATATCTTCCCACTTACGGTACTCTCACCGTCTAATTGGAACACCTTCTGGTCTCTCGCTATCCCCTTACAAGCAAGAACGGTGTGGTACCGTCTGCTCCATAAAAAAATTCCCTGTCGTTCCTTACTTCACCAACTAATCCCGTCTTCTTTTCCTTCTCCCCTCTGTCATGTTTGTTCTAACTCTGAAGAAACTATCGATCATTTCCTTTTCCTCTGCCCGGCTAAGGCTTCGGTTTGGATGACAATCCTCACCACCTATATCCATCCATTCATCCGCTTTGTTCCCTCTGATATCCCTCGTCTCCTTCTGTGTATTTACCGCTTTTTCCCTGTAACCCGCATCCGCGACCCCTCTCTTCCGCTCTCCTCTCTCTCGCAAGAACAGATCTTTGCCTGTACTTTATTGGGTATATGGCAGACGCACTGGCATTCCGTCTTTCAAGCCAAGCCTTTCTCTACCACCACTGCCTTGAATACTGTCACCAGACACCTTAATTTCCTCTACAACCAACGCTACGTTTAAATAACTGATATTTTCCCCCGCTTCCCTTTACCTTTTAATTCTATATATCCAGTCTTTTCTTTCCCTCTTCTGACATCTAAAGGACTTTAAATAAAACCGGACTTGCTCCCTTAAAAAAAAAGATTACCACATTTTCATCCTCGTCTTCGTCAACAGACGTATTTTTTTTTGCGAGTTAAGATTCTTTTTGCGTATTATGATTTTTTTTATAAAACAAATATATGTAAATTCGCAAACCTCCATACGCAAAAAAAAAAAATCGCAAAACGAAAGCAAAACTCAACATGTTGCAAGCACTTTACCCTCTCTTTTTTTTCAGTGTTAGCTACTTTCTCAGAGGCTTCTTTTTTCTGCGTACATTTTAGTGTCATTTATTTGAAGTAGCTGTTGACTACATATAAAGCTAAATCGCATCAAGTTCTATATTTTTTTCTCCATATTTTTTTCTCCTTTTGGCTTTTTCCAAAAAGAGATGAGGATCTATTTTGCATAATGAAAAAGAAAAGGAAAGAGCAGGGCTGTGTAACACAAAACCTTATTTTGACCAAAGCCAAGCAAAAAAAGAATATCATTTTCTTTTCCCTTTAGCACTCAAGTAAAAAGAAAAAAAGTATATGCATTGCGTTCAGTGTCTAACTTTGTCTTCTCTATAACACGCAAGATAAATTAAGCCTAGCCATAAAGAAGAGTTCGCAGTTACAGTGTGTTCTAAAGGGCTTCAGAGAGCAGAAAATAGAAAAAGTAGAGAAATAAAAAACAAAGGGACAAGATGAATGAGCTCACGCTCACATGTTTACGCGCTCTGCAACTGGCTCTTAAAAGGCATTTGTTATTGTTCCCAAAAAAGAAAGGCACTGCGATTAGGATCGACAAAAAAGAGTATTGAAGACAATGAGAATGGTAAATTTTGTCACTTTGAGAAAATCAATACCACTTTCCAAAAATTTGATGGTACTAAGCTAAACATGATCGTTTCTTTATGTCTAGAGATTTTGTTATTCTGAAGTATCAGAAACGTCATTGCAAAATGAATCAAAATGGCCCAAAAATGGTGTGTCTTTTAGCTTAAGAACGATCGGAATAGTGTTTTTTTTTATAGTATTGAATGGTATGTCGATTAAGATGAGTACGAAAGTTGGATATGATTTCTGCAGTTATATCATTACATAACATAATCAATAGTTTGTAGCGATTTTGACTCACTGCTTTTTATAATACATGATCTTACTTATGGATACACACGCTCCAAAAAAGCAGCTATAGTTCACTAGAACGGTCAGTAAGATGCTGAAAGTTTTTTTTAAAGTGTACAAACTTTAAAACGAAAATGACGAACGTTTCAAATCAATAATTGTAGCTATTCAAAGTGTAATCAATCAATTACAATAGTCGCTTTATTTAAAGGTGTGCATATTCTTGAGAAATACACTCTTATAATCGAATGGTATTTTAGTGCTCAAAGCGATTTTCAAGATGAAGGATTGCTATTTTTTTATTAAACATACTCTTAAATCGAGCGACTACTGTATCCATTCTGAAAACTACGCAATTCTGTATACTTGTTTATGAAAAACTCAGTTGTTTATCAAATGTATTAATGATTGGCAGCAAAGACTATCTTGGCTGAAACAAAGATCAACCACATCTTCTTTTAATAAAGGCCAAATTGGAATTTTAGACAAAAATATATCTGATGTTTCTTTCCGACTTAGATATTACACCTCTAAATGATCAACGTGGGTGATTTTCCTGCGTTATGTCATACAGACAGAACATTTTTCTTTTCTTCCAAAGTATAAAATCAAACGATTATGTTGTATAGAACAACAGAATTATATCTTATTTCCCTCGACCTTGACTCAGAAAGTGAATAAATATCTTAGAGAGCAATACATTTCAGTGTTTCATATGATAACCAAGTCTTCAATGCCTATTTGGCAGGAGATTTTGTATTACTCCTGAAATCAAGATGTCATGTGCTTGATCTAAAATGATGTTACCTAAGGTCTTATCTGAACCCAAAAGGAACACTGAAGATGTTTTATTTGTATAGCAATGCAAGAGTCATAAAGTTGGCTTGCTATAAATAATTGCTTAGAGATAGATAATACAAAATGTGACTGAAGATCAGACATTGTGCATCATGGACCAAGTCTTTTCTCATCACCAAATCAAAGAATATAAATAGAGGCATATTTTGTTAGCTAAAGAAAGATCGCTTAGTTTACTTAATAAACTTAGTTGAGTATTAGTTGTACTTTTCTGGTTTTTTTTGATTATTGCCTCTGATAAACACCTACCCATACAACAGATTAGTTTGCTGAACGATAAATTTTTGTATTTTATTAGGTTCTTAATCAGGCTAAAGACATGGTTTATTCTGGCTTTTTTATCGGTCGTTTTGATCTATAGGTCACAGATCATGTTGAATGTTGGAGTAAAAACTATCATGAGGCGAAGAGAAATAACTGATCGAAGAAATTACTATTTGAATCGAGAAAAGGAGATGCGAGAAAGGAGATTCATTCTCAGTAAAGGATAGGCCACAAAAAGGGAAAAAGAAAACAGTCATAATGATAAAGGGAGATAAGATCGTTCAGTATGCATGGGGCATAGGAAGTGATTTCGAATGCATCTTTTGTTTTATTATAGGATTTCAGGTGTCTTCTAATACAAACAAATCAAAGATCCTTTATTTTCTTTCAAGCATATCATCTTTTCTAGAGCTATATTATTGCTGTAGCAATATCCATGCAAATCCAAGATATTTGTCTTTTCTGTCACGTATCACCATTTTCTCTTCATTGTCAAATTTATGGAAAGTGGCATTGATTTTCTCAAAGTGCCAAAATTTATCAACCTCACTATATAAGCCTTTTTTTTTTACTTTTTAGCTTTTTAGCTTTTTCTTGTGCTTTTGATTTTTCTTGTGCTTTTGCTTTTGCTTTCGCTTTCTCTTTTTCTTTTCAGTGTATTCAGGTTTAGTAGAGTGAAGCAAGTAGTAAGGTATGAGTAGAACACTCTTTTTTTTGAATGTCAAACTCAGTTGTTTATTCTACCGAATAAAACAACTTTGATTTCCTTTCCAAGACAACTAAAGCAATCAGTCAAAGGTGCGTTTTTTTTTATGCTGCCCTTAGCAGGGCTAAACTTGTTTTCTTAAACTAGACTGATGATTCTCCTTGTTTCTGTGTTACATCTTTCTACCAATTAATTGACTTTTATTCTTTGATACACAGTTCAGGTTGCTTCATGCATGAAAGGGAAATTTGTTTTTGATGACACCAAGTCAGTTGAGATATATTGAAAAGAAGGACTCAAGAAAGAAATAAGCAAAGCGCTTACATCTCGATGTTGACCGTCTTTATTATGCACTAGGGAATGGGAACCAATAGCAAAAACCTTGGTGTACTGTTTTTCCTCATTTGACCTGTCAAGTATGGGTATAAAACATCTTTCCCAAAAAAACTGTCTTATGCATAATGTAGCTCATGTTCTGGCAAAATAACACATAGACAAGCGATGCTAGCATTGACAGTAAAAAAAAAAAGAGTGTTCATTTTGGATCAATGTATTTTGGAGCGGGCAATAAAAAAAGCAGAAAAAAAAAACTCCAAACTTATAAACACCTACCAGAACAGAAAAAAAAAAAGTAAACTTCTTTATAAAATGATAGCTTTAGAACACAAGACAATGAAACGAAAAAGAACACAAAAGACAGCTTTCGACAAATCGTCTCGATATCCACTTAGCTTTCAGCTGTCTTCGCTCATCTACAAACAGTCACCTACTTCACTCGCACTGTCCTCACAAAGTGTCTTGGTTACCACGTCAACACGTCCTCATCCTCATCAAACAGGGACAATCACAGGCGATATCTATCATTTGGAAGCGCCCATTCGAAAGAAAATTATCAAACAAGTAGAGGACTATCACAAGCAACATACTATCACTCACCTTGAATGGAATCCAAAAGGCACTGTGCTTGCCTCTATTGATGAAATGGGTCATCTAGCACTTTGGCAAATGAAGGTAATCTCAATTTCTTTTTTATCTGAACAGACACTCATGCATCCTTGAAAGACATCGGTGCACGATTGGCATATAGTCTACAAAGAAGATCTAAAACAGCCTATTGTTGCCTTTCTATGGTTTCAATCCGACCGCAAGGTAAGTTTTATTTAGTTTTGAATAAAGATCATAAGCTCAAGTTGTCATTCAAGTATTCTATGGCAGGACACCATGTCAGGCGTGATGCGTTTCATGGCCCGCGTAACCCTTATGGACCATTGAGTTTCCTGACGCTTACAGTGCATGGTATTGTCACGGTTCATTTTCAGCAGAGCGCAACACGATTCAGTCAGTTCACCACATCCTTACCAACCACACAGAGACGAAAGATGAGAGAGGCAGGATGTTATAGCATGACTTTGGCTGGATTAGACAGTTGGGAACGTATCTCTCATGCTAGTGTTTTGTTAAAGGACAATCATATCTATCTCGCTACTTACAATCAGACATCGGTCATTGTCTATACCTTAGATGTTCAATTTCCCAAACGACAAGATCAGGGACGTATTGCCTGTCGTGTATTGAGTTCAATGGAGCCTAGGCCAAGAGAAGGCTATCATCTTACTCAACTGGTCCTGTTGCCTAGTCTTTCCTTAGTGATCGGTATGGGTTCGCATGCGTCTCATAGCAATTTAGCTTTTTGGACATGTCAGACACAACAGACAAATGTGACAAGTGCGCTGGGTACAGTAGAGCACCAAGAGACGACTTTTGTGCATCAATCAACTCTAGAGATTCAGGATCGATTTATTTCAGTCATCAAAGCGACTCAGGCAGGTCAGTTAGTGGTTGGTTTAAGTGATGGCAGTATCTATCAACAACAGTCAAATGACCTGGATCAGTTATTGACGACACCTGCGTTGGTACAGCCTAGTGAAGATCCTGTTGTGGATCTGGTGTTGTCGCCTAACCAGACTCACTTGATCTATCAATTAAATTCAATGAAGTTGGGTGTGGTTAGAATACCTGTCTCTTTAACCAATGAACAGTTGGAACAGCAATTCCAACTCTGTCTATTAAACAAACACGATTATCTAGATCTTGTTGCTCATCTTATACATACGCGATCAGAAGGTAAAAATGATGACTTGAAGGGTGTTCTTATGTTGATCTTTTATGTTAGACCAAGTGGACACGCTTGTTCATCATGTTCTCTTGAATTATCAACAACATATACCATTTGATTTAGCTGAATGGAGTTTAGCGCAACGGGGGAAACCTTATGGATTAGCTATGGCTGTCTACAAAAGAATACCCAATCGTCAAATTCAATTCACTCATTTCTCTCGAGCCATTCAACTGCCCTTAATTTTGGAATGCTTTGTCAGTAGTCTATCAGACACAGACAAGCCTGAGTTTGATGTTCATTCTCTATGGTCACTTGTGTCTCTTTCAAGTTGGATTTATGATTATCTACAATGGATATTACGTGAATGGTATCTATTATTTCATCGTGTACCTTTACAGCTCAGTAAGTTTCCTTTTTTTTTAAACATTCAGAGATAAAGTATGGGTTGATTGAATGTCATTTAGAATCCAAACAAGTGCATGCTATCCTTTTGGTTCATCCGGAATCTAGAAGTTGCCTTGTCAAAATTTTAAAATGTATTCAACAATTCATTCAGTTCAGTCAGACATCCAACCTGATACCTGTGGACACCAAATCACTTTTACAACGTTATACAACAGCCCTTGTTCATCATGAGGCTATTGTTCTGTCAGAGACCATTGAATTCTTACAGGCATTAGATACCATCTCTTTGAATGAAGGTAAATGACAAATAAAACAGAAAAAAAAAAGGAATGGTATTCATCTATATTAGATCCATGGTCATTGTTGATCTATTCCAGTTTAAGAAAAGAAGATGTGTCTGCTATTCAAGCAATATCCAATCAATATAAGCATAAATGTGCTAAACCATGGGTTTATATTCAGCAGACAGATCTCTCTCCATTTGATGTCATCTGCAAGCGCCGTATAGACAGTCAAAATACATTTCACTGTATGAGGTAAGTTACATCTTAGATTGAAATTGAACAGGATGCTCACTCTTACAAAAGATGTCAACAACATATAGTGACATTAGAAGAAGAAGATCCTTGTGCCTCAGTACAATGGTATCAAAGTCTAAAAGGATATCATTGTATCTGTGGTGGATTATCTGTATAAATAAATTTAGAGCTCCGGAGCGCGCGTTGCGTTTTTTCTTTACTTCGAGATATTGGCGCGCACTAAAAAAAAAAAATATTTTTTTTTCTCTTTCTTTTTTATTTCTTAATCGCGTTTTCGACGTCATGTCTGTACAGTTAGACTTTAAGCGTTTTCATAGAAGAGCACGTTATTTGATAGCTAAATGGAAGGTATGGTTCAGAAAAAAGATCAAAGAAAGAAAAGGGAACTGAAAATGATAGAATGTAGAATGATGCCGAGTCATTTCAACATGCCGATGCTATTGCTCTTGTTGTAGGTGATGACGAGTATGAAAACCCTTATATGAAATCATTGGCACTTCAGGTAGGTTAACTTACAACATACCCCATTCAGCAAAATTAACACTGGGATTAGACTTGGTTGATTGGCATGCCTCTCTATTCTTCCATGATCATCATCACACCCGAGAAGATCACTTTTATTTGTGGCCAAAAGAAAGCAGATATTATGGAAACATTAAAGCAAGGCGACAAACAAATTCCTATTGAAATCATTCGTCGAGGCAAAGATACAGAAGAAAACGTACCCTTATATCAACCTATTATCGAAGCATTCAACGGAGTAAATACCACTGTAGAGAGAAAGAGAGAGAGCACAGACTAACTTTTCTCTCTAGAAACGTGTGGGTGTGTTTGTGAAAGATAAATTCAAGGGCAAAAATATCAATGAATGGCAAAAAGCAAGCACAAAATACAATAAGCAATTTGAAGAAGTGGATGTCTCTGTTGGTATTTCCAACTGTTTAGCTGAAAAAGATGAAGAAGAAGTGGTAAATCATGAACGAAAAGTAGGATGGAAGGGGATTTTAATGCATCTCTACCCCCCTTTTTGAATTAGCGTTATGTCAAGACAGCAGCTAAAATCAGTAGTAATATGATGCAATACTATTTTACTACGGAAATGTCCACCTTAATTGATGAAGAAAAACCAATGACACATGAGAAATTGAGTGAGTTGACAGAGAATGCACTAGACGATCCCAAGTTGGAAAAACGTCTTCGTTTACCTCCTGAGGTAGAAGACAAGAATGATATTGACTGGTGTTATTCACCTATCGTTCAGAGTGGTGGTCAGTTTGATCTGCGTAGTTCGGCCTCTTCCAACACCGACAAACTCTATCCGGGCACCATCCTCTGTAGTCTTGGTATTCGTTACAAATACTATTGTTCCAACATTGGTCGAACTTTTTTGATCGATCCCAGTAAGACACAAGAAAAGAACTATGAGTTTCTGTTGGAAGTACAAGACAAGGTACTCAACAGCATACGCGAAGGTGTCAAGATCCGTGATGTCTATCAAAAGGCCGTCAGCTACATTAAGCAAAAGAGACCCGATCTTGAGTCTCATTTCGTGAAGAACGTAGGCTTTGGTATGGGTATTGAATTCAGAGAGGCCAACTATGTACTGAGTGGTAAGAATGCTCGTGAACTCAAGAATGGTATGATCTTGAATGTTCAGGTTGGCTTTGCTGATCTTGAGAATCCCAAGGCGAATGATGCTCGTGGCAAGCGTTATGCACTCATGTTGGTCGATACTGTTCGAGTCACACAAGATGTGCCTATTGTTTTGACAGCTGATTGCAGTAAGAAGCTCAACAAGATCTCTTATTTCTTTGACGAAGACAACAAAGAAGACGAAGAAGGAGATGTTGAGATGACTGAAAAGAAGAAAGAAAAGGCAGTCGCTGTGGATAAGAAGACATCTAAGCGAGAACAAGCAACGACCTCCAGTATTGCCAAGACAGCCATTTTGCGTAGTAAACTCAGAAATGAAGACCAAGAAGAAGAATCAAGAGAACAAAGACGAAAAGAACATCAAAAGCAGTTGTTTGCTCAGAAACTAGCTGAAGGTCTAGCCAAGTTCTCTGAATCATCAGGTCAAGATGGAGGTGAAAAGAAGCCTGTGTTCCGCAAGTTTGAGAGTTACCGTTCTGAGGCCAAGTTGCCCCGTGAAGTCCGTAGCTTGAAGATTGTGATCGATAAGAAGCATGATTCCATTATCTTGCCTATTTACGGAATGGCCGTTCCCTTCCATATTTCCACTCTCAAGAATGCCAGTAAGAGCGATGAAGGCGATTATGTGATGTTACGTCTCAACTTCTTGACACCTGGTCAGGCAGGTGGTAAACGAGAAGACATGCCATTTGATGATGCCAATTCGACCTTTGTTCGATCACTGACTTTTCGTTCTGCTGATACCTATCGTATGGCTGAAATCTATCGAGGCATCACTGACATGAAGAAGGAAGCAACCAAGAAGGAAGCAGAGCGTCGTGAAATGGCTGATGTGGTTGAACAAGATAATTTGATCATGGTCAAGGGTCGTCGTCCCTTCCGTCTACCTGATGTGTATGTACGTCCTCAGACAGAATCCAAGCGTTTGCCTGGTGAACTTGAAATCCATCAGAACGGTCTTCGCTACCAATCTATCCGATCCGATTCTTCCTTCAATGTACTCTTCAGTAACGTCAAGCATCTCTTCTTTCAACCTTGTGATAATGAATTGTTGGTCTTGATCCATATTCACTTCAAGAACCCTATCCTGATTGGTAAAAAGAAGACGAAGGACATTCAATTCTACCGTGAAGCCTCTGATATTCAATTCGACGAGACAGGCAACAAGCGCCGTAATCGTCATTTGTATGGTGATGAAGATGAACTTGAGATGGAACAAGAAGAACGTCGTCGTCGAGCCAATTTGAACAAGGAATTCAAACAGTTTGCCGAAAAGATTGCAGAGGCCAGTGATGGTCGTGTTGAACTGGATATTCCCTTTAGAGAACTTGGATTCCAAGGTGTGCCCAATCGATCCAATGTTCTCCTTCAGCCTACCACAGACTGTCTTGTCCATCTAAGTGACCCACCTTTCTTGTGTATCACTCTAAATGAAGTTGAACTGGCTCATCTGGAGCGTGTTCAATTTGGCCTCAAGAATTTCGATATGGTCTTTGTCTTCAAGGACTACCACCGTACACCTGTTCATATCAATACAATCCCCATGTCCCAACTGGACAATGTCAAGGACTGGCTTGACTCGGTTGAAGTGGCCTTTACAGAGGGACCAGTCAACCTAAACTGGAGTATGATCATGAAGACAGTGAACGAAGACACAGGTGAATTCTTCCGTAATGGTGGTTGGAACTTTTTGGGTGCTGGCAGTGATGATGAAGGCAGTGATGCTCAAAGTGAGAGTGGCAGTGAATTCGAACTGAGTGATGATGGCTTTGAAGAGAGCTCAAGTGATGATGACGATAGTGATGTGGATTCCAATGCCTCTGAGGAGTCTGAAGAAGATGAAGAAGACATGACAGATTCAGGTGAAGATTGGGATGAATTAGAAGAAAATGCTCGTAAAGGTAAAGTAGTACCCTCTAGCAGTTGGACGCAGAAACTCATATTTTTTTTTATTAGCGGATGAACGTAAGATGAAGCGAAATTCAGAGTTTGAAGATGAACCTCCTCAACGAAAGAAGAGAAAATAATCATGTAATATAAATAAAATAATTTGAATCTTTTTTTTCTGTTTTTCATTTTTTTTTCTACCTAATGGAAAACGCATCCCTTGTTCAACACAACAACTTTCGATTTACTGCTAGAATTAACCAACCCAAGAGAACCATAAAAAAGCCTCGTCAAACACGGCAAAAGAGACCCAAGTTACCAGTCCCTAATCCTACACTATTACCAGAACTAGACTTGAATGATCTACCACCTGTCTTAAAGAACTATGTGATCCTGATCCAATCGAATCCTCGTTCACAACTTCAGTCACTAGCAGAAGGCTTAGGTGCTACTGTGAAACAAGAGATGGAGAAGGCAGTAACACATGTGGTCATCACAAAAGAGACATTGAAAGAACAACGACTGATTCATGCCTACGAAAAGAAGAGTATTATCTGTGTCTCACCCAAGTGGTTATTGACCTGTTATTCTACACAGCAATATCACTCACCGCTTTCGTTTCCTGTTGAAATGAATGATGAACAGTATATTCTGAATGATGTGCATGTTGTTGAGAATCCATTTGAAGCTGACTATATTGACTTTGATGCTATTGAACAGACAAAGGCCATGGAAGGTCAATTACGTATGGATCAATTCTTAATACCACCACCACCCGAACCAACACAGGAAGAAGAAGCGCCTTTAATGTTGTCACAAGAAGTAGCAGAACAAGAATATTTCTATAATCAAGATTGTCCCTCTAGTATGGATCCATCTCAACAGAAGAAAAGAAAGGAAGAAGCAGAGAAGCGTAATCTACAGGCACAGCGATATATTGAACAGAGACAGAAAGAGTCAGCAGCTAAGCCAAGTACATCTGAATTGACCATTCGATCTTTAGCCAGTCATAATCAACAATCAGATCAACTGTTTGGTCAAGAGAGATTAAGAGTATGGTATGGTGAACAGGCTAAATCGGCTGTCAAGAGTAAACGTAAAAGAGGATAATTCAATCTCCTCTCTTTTTTCAACTTTTTTTTTTTTTATTTTTTTCCAATTCTTTTTTTTCGTCTTCTTTTGCATTAAATGGATGAAATAAAGCGTAAAGAGTATGTCTGTGTAAATATCAACCAATAAAAACCACTCACTCTATATGATAGTCAACGTCAGTTGATGAAAAAGACCGAGAAAAAGCATCAAGTAAGCTTATAAACAGATAATAGAAACAATAGCCTGTTGATGGTCATTAGAATCGCGATGTCTGTGATGCCTGTGGTGGTGTAGGTCAGTTCTTATGCTGTGATGCCTGTCCGAGTGCTTTTCATTTTACATGTGTTGAACCCCCTATGGATTCAATTGATGTAGCTAACCTAAAGGAAAAATGGTTCTGTAATCATTGTGAACATAAACAACATAAAAAGGCACGATCCCATCCAAAGGAATTATTCAGTGAGCTATTAGAAGATTTGGCTCAGAAGAACCCTAAATCATTTCGACTGCCTATGGAAATCACTCATTTCTATAAAGGAGGTAAAGGTGTGCTTCATAAAGCTACCCTATATATACTGACTTTTTATTTTTTGGGTTAAAGTAACTCAAGATAAATATGGTCGTTATGTGGATACAACACAGTATAAACGTACAAAGTAAAGTATTCTGTATTACCCAGTGGTGCTTTTTAATTTTTTACTTATCACCTTTAGATATCTAGAAATGCACAGTTAGAACAGGCGGATTATCGCTTATTGAAGAATAAGCAAGGATTGATCCTATGTTACTACTGTCGAAAGACATCATTGAAGAAACAGATCATTGCTTGTGACTACTGTAATCTCTATTGGCACTTGGACTGTCTCAACCCTCCTTTGGCTGCTTCCCCACCTTTAACTAAGAAATGGCGTTGTCCACATCATATTGAGAATTTAATTGTATAGTGTGTGTGTATATGGTTGATCTATACAGAGTTATTTACATTCATTTTGTAGAAACCACGCCGACATTTGCGTAATCCTGCAGATGTGACTATCATTACTCATCCTACTACACCTGCTTGTGCTTATCAGAATTATCTTGACAATCTATTGGAAGAGGATGGAGAAGTGGAAGGACAAGACGTTGGAGAAGAGGAGGAGGAGGAGGAAGAGGACGAAGGAGAAGGTACAGAGATGACATCATCTCGTAGAGAAGCAGAAGATGTCATTGTCAGTCAAGAAGGAATTGCCTATCGATTGCCTGCTAAACCCATTCAATTCTCAAATCCTATATCTTATGAAGTTGAAACAGTAAGTGAGATCTATCGAGACAACGACAATATGCTCATTGTGTTCTAGTGGCTTCATAATTTAGCTTGTTTTAAAGCAGGAATGCCTGTAAGTATAAATAGCTCATCTTGCACTATGGTTGACAATCTTCTATGCTTAGAATGATGGATTAGCACTCAAAAAGAGAAAGACAAGAGAAATGGATAGAGAAACTTATCAAAGATACCAATTGATTGATAAACTGTTAAAAGAGAAATCTGATCAAGAATTACAGGATTTATATAAATAAAGGGACTAGAAATAGGCAACTGTATGAAGAATAGGGAAGCCAGGATTACGCATAGAAAATTCTTCAATAATACCATCCATATCAGCATCAATGTCATTAGAGGCTTCAATCTAATGGAGGGAAATTAGTGATTCCATTTACCCTCATTTTTTAATAGTGTTACCATTTGCGCTAAATGCAAAATAGCGCGTCCTCCTAAAAGAGCATCCTCATGATTATCTCTGATTTCAACATTGATCACATGTGTACTTTGATTCACGTTCTGTCCTCGATTCGCTAAATCTTCTACTACAGAATCAAAGCAACGCTCTTCACAGGTAATGATGACATCAAACGTCTCTTTTGACTCGTGCCATCGCTGAGGAGCTTCTTTTGTCTTTCGATTACGATCCAACATGTTCAGGAGTCCGTTCTGTGTATAAAGTGCTTGGTCTTTGCTTTTAAGTTCTTGGTAGACTTGTTCGTATGGTGTGCCGAAAGGGTAGATGTTGGGTTTGTCGATAGCAGGACCTGGTAAACGCACCATGGTACCTGTGCCATACGAATGAACATTGAATCCTTTTTTACTAATAACTTGTTATTGCTCCGTTTATGTTTAAACAATGTTGTCCATATATCTACTTGAGTACATGATGGGCTTCCATCGATCGATTCTGATTACTTGCACAGATCACTGCATATTTAGCCATAGTAGTTGATTAAAAGAAGAGAAGAAAAATACCAAAAAAAAAACTTTGTCCTTCACCAATAGTTAATATTTAATAGTACACACACACACACACACTTTCTTGAGTATGAAAGCCAGAACATGATTTTCTTTCACTGGAAGGCACTGAAAGTGATATTGCCTATGTATCAAGATTATTAGAAGAAGAAGAAAAAAAAAGCATGAGTGAAGGCTAGTTTATTCTGCATTGCAAGTAGTGTGTTTATTTCCAAATAAATACAAGTAACCAGACTTGAATTGTTCTGTTTCTTAAAGTTTAGCCACTTCAGTCACGACAGGCGTATCTTGCTTTTCAAAAAACTGATGAATGGCTTGAACAAGGCTATCCACTTGCTCCACAGTATTATGGCCATGAAGACAGATACGCACTCTTTCTTGTCCTTTGGGTACAGTGGGTGAACAGATAGGCTTGACAATGAAACCTTTGGCATTTAAATAGCTAGCTAATGCTCTTACAGGTTGATTGCCGTTCAACACAACACCTTGGATAGGACTTGAGGAAGGTAACAGATTGCCTAGAGGTAACCGGATTGTTTGTTGGAATCGTTGTGTGATGGTATGAATATGATGTTGAATCTGGATTCAATAAAAAAAAATTTAGTTTACAATCAATCTCACCCAATTTAATTACATTACAGGTAAAGTAAAGCCTGTCTCAAGTAGATCATAAGCACATTTGATAGAAGCTAAAGAACTATAGGGCATAAAAGTTGAATAGATTAATGGGCGAGCATAATTGATCAAATATTGGCGTAATGTTTGGGATCCAAGCACAGCAGCTATTTAAAATGATAAGGTCTCTCTCTTTGTCTATCTAAGCTCTTTTTTTTTCTTTTTACCTCCATGGCTAGCTAAAGCTTTACCAAACGTATGGAGACGAGCAAAGATATCTTTTTCAAGGCCTAATTGACAAACAACACCTCTTCCATGATCTCCATAAACACCTGTACTATGTGCCTTTTTTAAGAAACACATACAAGAGTCAGCGATGATCATTTCATCAGCCATTCTGTTGTCTTACTTCATCTACAATGATATATCCATTTTCTCTGTTGGGCCAGTACTTTTGAACAATCTCTACAAACTCCCTCAAAGGAGCAACATCACCATCCATTGAATAAACACTTTCCAGAGCAATAAACACATTTTTGGTAGGATAGGCTTTGATGACAGACTGAAGAAGACGTTCAAAATCATGCAGATTGGAATGCAAAAAGGGTATTTTCTGACTGGCACGAGACATACGCATGCCTTCATGAACACTAGCATGAATCAATTGATCGTACAGGATGATATCGCCTGTTTGAGGTACTGTACTGAACAGGCCAGTATTCGCATCAAATCCCGAATTGAACACCAAAGCAGCTTCAGAATGATGAAACTGAGCAATCCGATCTTCCAATGCTTCACAATAGCCTGAGTTGCCATCTAACAGACGCGACCCGGTAGAGCCCAAGATCGAAGGCAATTGTTGAAGTTCATCCAGATAGGCTTGTCGCATATGAGGGTGTTGAGCTAAGCCTAAGAAATCATTTGAAGAGAAATCAATAGCATGCTCTGGATTGACTACTAAACGACGTATTTTTGATATTTGGCGTCTTTTGTTTAATGTCTTTTCGAGTTGTCTTTCAAGTACTGTCATTTAGTGAAAATGGAAAGAGGGGAGAAAAAGGGGGAACAATAAAAAAAAAAGATGGGGTGGACGCTTGCGGATTTCAAAAATCAGGACCAAACTTAAATGTTCGTACAAAACTGGCGTGGCTCGTTTTGATGTGGTTGAAGATTTCTTCCACTTGCTTTTAAATGGCACAAAAGGAAGATAAGCTTGTCTCAATATAGCTTCATCAAAGAAAAAAAAATAGAGCTAGCCATGAGATGGCTGATCTTAATAATACATATGTTGTCTCGAATGTAGTAACAAACAAGGCCAACTCTTCCGAAAAAAAAATAATAACCTTCAACGCAAACCTTATTCTCTCACGATGATGTTGCTATTCACATCCGCTTAAGTGATTATTGAGTAGTATACGTAGATTTTCTAAAGCAGCAGCAGTTATCTTTAAAAGTTTAGCATTGTTATCATCACTCTGTATTGCGGTTTTGAATTGGCAGAAATGGAATGACTGTTGACTTTTTGGTTTCGGACAAACTATCAGTGTTGAGCGATACACGTATACTAAACAAAAGAAACTGTGGGCTTTAAATAACTAGCATAGGATGGGTATATATAGGGCTCTTCACATGCTGATGCTTTTGGTAGTGTTTCAACTATGCCGTCCTATTATAACAAGTGTTGAGTTAGTATTGAATAAATATCTTTACAGAGAACGTCTCACCTTGAAGCTAAACAAGATCTCCAGGGATTCTTCAATCGATGTATATGTTTTAGTTAAAGTAGGGAGCGTGATATTGCAGACCAATACGAATTTGTAGCCAGTTTGTTTTGCAAATGTACTGCGATACAATTCAATCGTGTCTCCAAAGATAAACAAGCCAAATGTAAAAAACTCGTTGATAGATTTTGCTTTCTTGACTCGATAGTGCAATTGCTTCTTCATGCGTTCCCCTAGACGAGCTCTATCTTCATCTAGCAATTTTTTGTTGGAATGACCGACTTTTATCTCTCCACAGCCTAGTTCTTGTTTATCATAATGTATCAAGAAATCCAACCTTGTATGCCTTTCGTCTTTCGTTTCATTGGTTTCAGAAGATCTTTCCCTGTTTGAAAAGAAAAAAATGAGTCCTCTTCTACTTTTCAAGAAAAACAAATGACATACCAGGCAATATTCAAGTTGGATTTGGCATTGAACACGAATCTCAATAATATGGATATGTTCTGTACAGTGAAGTCGATCTCTGATTGCTCATACAAAGGTGCTCTGTCTAAAGTCTCTGTCAGGTTAAGCAAAAACATGCATAGGTTTCGTTGAAAGATATCGTCTTCAGTAGGAGGATCATTGGGTACGGTTTGAGTAGGAAAATAGTCTGTCTTTAACATCCTTGTCTATATCAAGAAACAGAGGATGAATATCAATTCGCTTTTTTTTCATTCAACTTGCCCTTCTCCATTTTCTGATCTCTATATAGGCTTGGTCAGAGAAAATACAGGGCTGAGGTAGAAGGTACAAGGGACAGTGCTCAACATAACAAATGGAGGATAAGAGCCTAAAAGTGTACACGTAAACAAGACAGGATTGAGGAATAATCTGTAGACTTACAATCTTTCATCCAAGCTCAAATCATTGTCCATATAATAGACTTGCCTTTGATCAGCTAAAGATGTACCGTTCAAACCATCTAATGTAAGGATATATTGACGTTGCTTAAGCAATTCACCATAATTGGAAGGCACATGGGTTGGGTTGAATGATTCGTCTGTTGTATCTGTCAAAAATGATACTGGTTCTTCTAGTTCTGAAATGATGATAGGTTGTTCACTATCGACGAGATCCAAACATTCTTCTGTCTCTTCAAACACTGTAGAAACACTATCATGGTTTGTAGTCAATTTTTGAGTTGCTATGGTATCACTTGAGGTAGAGACAAAAAGCGCCTGGGTTGCTTCTTTGACACCTTCATGTACATAGTCCGTACAACCAGCACTTGTATCAAGATGCGTCTTTTTTCGCGTCCTTTCTATCCAGTATAGCTTGTATTCTGCAGATTCCTTCCAAAGGTTGAGTTCTGATTGTAAGCGTTCTTGATCTGCTTTAAGATGAAACGTGTGGATGATGGAAGTGTAACGACTAACAGCATATTGCTTGTCTAGTAAGCTAAATTTTTCTGCAAAAGATTTCAGTGTCAACGTGGTCCTGTTGTCGATACACCACTGCACATCAGCAGCTAGAATACGTTGCTTTTTCCTTGGTGGCGTGTTTGTAGAGGATGAGCCTGAATGATCCATGGGAATAAATAGGCTATAAGTTGAAAAAATGAGAAATAAGGTTTTTGTAGTATGAAAATGGATATGCGAGCTATCATGTAGAATGTGAAAATAGGACAGGATATCTGTTTGTCATAAATTACATTTATCAAGGAATATTGACAAAGATGCAAGCATAGATATGAGAATTTATGAAGATACGTTTAAAGGTATAGACTGACATAGGTAACAGAGGCTTCAAAAAAAAGTCGATCTGATTGCATGACGTTCTAGGGTTCTTGGTCATATTTGCTCAGTCTTTACTAGAGTTTGATGCAATCTTGAAGTTCACCTTTCTATTCTACTCATTAACGTTTGGTACCAAGGTGTCAAATGCCTACGTAGACATTTGATAGCCAATAAAAGACGATTATTTTTGGTACCCAGTTTTTTTATGCCTTTTTTTTTCCAAGGTATAAAAAAGAAAATGAGAACACGTCTTTTCTTTTTGTTTAAAAAAAAACTCTCTCCTTCAAGTATCTAGAGTTGGCCATTCATGTTTGTCACACTTGACACGCCTAACAGACTGACTAATCTGTTGTTTTGTATTGTTTTGTAGAATGACTAGAAGATTGTTTTTGAACAGCACGAAAGTTGCTTGGGATGAGTATGTGATGTCTTTTATTTAAAAGCTTAACAGAAAACCCTTGAGACTGACTCCTATGACGGAAAACTTTCAACAGTTTGAAATCTTGGAATCGGGTTCTTTCGTGTGTCTGGAATGCTTGGGATGAGTATGTGATGTCTTTTATTTAAAAGCTTAACAGAAAACCCTTGAGACTGACCCTATGACGGAAAACTTTCAACAGTTTGAAATCTTGGAATCAGGTTTCTAGACAGTTCATGCCATCTGATTCAAGAGTGAATCGCATGTTGATATTGGACATATTGTGCTGTGGGTCAACCAAAATAAAAGTATGCCTTTTTGTTTTCTATATAATTTCACCTGTTGTTTTTCTTTGGTCGCGTTTGATTTTATTCGATAAAGATATAGGCGCATTATTGCCAACGAATTTATTCATCTGAGAGAGACATACACTTTGTTAGTGAAGCTTTTGAAGTAGTCAAATCATAGTTTAACAGATCAGTCCAAACACTATGTACTTACTTCTCTGGCTTGATTTATCTCATTTCAATTTGATCACATTTGATATAGAAGTCGAGAACAAAATTGATACACTGAAAGCCATGAAATAAACATTGTCTTGAATCGAAAGATTTGAACTAGAAGAGCTCAAGCTTCTTTTGTGGTCAACATAAGCTAACTGAGCACAGATGATGCTTTTCTTGAAGAGTTGTCAAGTTGGCTAACTTTAACTGAAAAGATAAATTTTGTGTAATGATACAAAAGTATGTTGTCATGATATTTCATATAAAGCTTATTGCAAATTTCTTTGTTTCCTTTTCTTTTTCTTATTCTGCAAGCTCAAATGACTGAGATCTATTTGGATCCCGAGTTTGTAGATCTCACACCAGAGAAAGCGACCGAACTAAACAATACAGAAAAGCAAAAGGAGCAAGAAGAACAAACAGCAGCGCCTATTCTATTTCCTCGAGAATACCAATATGAACTCTTGAAAAAAGCAATTTCCGAGAATGTAATTGCAGTCTTGGATACAGGAGCCGGGAAAACTTTGATTTCAGTGATGTTGATCAAGCATATGTTGGCTATTGAAGCTCAAAAAGCAGAGGCTGATGCAAAATACAAAGTAGGCCCGAAAAAGAAATAAGAAAACGTATACGACTGACGCCCAAAAATTATTATAGAGAAAGCTCATCTTTTTTATTGTGGATCGTGTTCCTCTTGTATTCCAACAAGCGAATGTGATCAAATCAAATTGTGATGCTCGGCTAAAGGAAATCTGTGGCGATATGAATGTGGATACCTGGGCCAAAAAGACATGGAGAGACATTTTTGAACACTCAGACATCTGTGTACTGACAGCTGAGATTTTCAAAAGCACTCTGCAGCGTGGATTTTTATCACTTGAAGAGGTAAATTATAGTTTGAGAAATATGCAAAACTGTTACTTATTTGTCACACAAGGTATGTTTGATCATTTTTGACGAGTGCCATCATGCAGTCAAAGGTCATCCATTCAACATGATCATGTATGAATTCTATCACAGATGGGAGGTAGACAAGTCCTTAAAGCCCAAGATATTTGGTATGACTGCATCGCCTATTTATTCGAGCAAGACAGAAGTCATGTTGAACATCACGTAAGTTTATCTTGTTCCATGTTATACTGCTGGTTAAATTAGATATCTTTATTTCAATAGAAAACTGGAGACGAACCTAGATTGCCGTGTCTTTACAGCTAAAAATACGTTGGAGCTTCAACAATCTGTCAGAAAACCGTTTGAGTTGATTCGAGAATACTCTATGCGTCCTATAGATGATCTACCACCTCCGAACAATAAATATCGAACTCCACTGCCACAAGAACTAAAGCGAGTTGAATTGAGATATCCAGAAACAAACTTGGCCAAGGCCATCACCAACAAGATTCGAGGTATAGGAGGCTTCTATCAATGTCAAGCAACGGCTGACTATATCTCCAATAACCTTGGTCCCTGGTGCAGTGATAGAATATGGAAAGTCATGCTCTATGGCGCTCATAAACATGGCTTGTTCACCCCCACACTGTACATGCCTGAACAGAAATTGAGTCAAAAAGATATCATGTTGATGCAAGAAGCCTACAAGCTCTGTCCTGAAGAGATCCCGCCTCCTGATATAAAAGACAGCACCTTGTTTACACCCAAGGCACAGGCTTTGGTTGACTGTTTGAGTCATATCTTGGACACAGATGATAAATCAGAGGAGTTTTGTGGTATCATCTTTGTTGAAAGACGACATACAGCTGTTGCAATCAAAATATTAATTGAACAAATTGAAGAACTGAATATGATGTTTCGTTGCGAAGTACTGTATGGCCATGGTACTACTACAGGAGGCAATTTACAGATGAAATACACTGTTCAGAATGAAGTGATTGCTAAATTTCGAAAGGGCAAAATTAACCTGATGATTGCTACAAATGTGGCAGAAGAAGGGTTAGACATTCAAGCTTGTAACTATGTCATAAGGTAAATTCAGATTCTAAATTATTTCCATCTGATCAACTGACTTGTTTATCAATCCAGATTTGATATCACAAAGACAGCTATTGGTTATATTCAATCAAGAGGTAGAGCAAGAAAAGTAGGCTCAAGATACATTGTGATGCTCAACACCGATAGTGAAAAAGAAGCAAAGCTGATCGGACAGCTGAAGCTATCCGAAATTAAAATGAAAGAATTTTGCCATAAACTTCCTGAAGATAGGAATATATTGATTGAACAAGCAGCATCAAACGACCAGAGATATAACACTGAATACATCAGAACAAAGACATCTACAAGCTACTTGGCTGGAGCTTACGAGATAGTTTCAACAGGTGCCTTGTTGACCTTATCTTCTTCGGTCTCATTAGTGCATCATTATTGTGCCACTCTTCCAGCAGATGATTTTTGCAACTTCAAACCTATCTATGAGATCTGGGAAATAAAAACAACGGATCAGCTGAATAAGCTTGATGTCCATCTACAAGAAGAATTCAACATCCTTTTACAGGAGAACTGGTATGGCAAAGTCACTATACCCATCCATCAGGAACTGGTCAGCTTTGACTGTATTGCCAACAATACTGATAAAGCCAAAGCCAAAGCTTCATTAAAAGCATGCATTGCATTGCATCAAGCTCAATTGATAGATGATCATTTGGTACCCACCATCTATGCTCAGAAGATGAAACTAAAGGAAGAAAAAGAGCTGGATTCTGATGGTAGGGAAGTAGGTAGTCGTCGTCGAGAAAACTATTATCCAACGATATTACCTTCTTTGTGGTCAAGGGATGAAAAGGAAGAATTGGAAAGGAAGGAGAAGAAAGGCCCTTACTATGTCTCTCTGTTGGATATTTCAAACAATTGCAATCAGTTTCGTCCAATGTGTCTTGTAACAAAAAAGCCATTGCCATTTATTCCAAATATTACACTATACAACAATGATCAAGCTCTTGAGGTCTCTTTCAAGAGCAACTCAGTTTCCTTTCAATTCTTTAATGAACATTACACCAATCTGTTCCATGAATACACATTAGCTTGCCTTCGTTGGATCAACAACAAAACATTTACTTGTCCTGATGGTGACTTGCCTTATTATTTGGTGCCTGTGATCAGAAAGATTGAAAGAGATGCCCTGAATGCAAACTTTGAACTTTACATAGATATGAACGAAATACGTACAACAATCAAAAACGATTCAAAGCAATATCTGAACTTGGACAGCCTATCAGACTATCAAGATGTAATTGTCAAAGACACCAGCGATCAGCATCAAAGAAGCTACTATATTGAATCAATTGAAAAGACAATGACTCCACTCTCAAAACCACCCAGACTTGCTAATGTCAGCATCAGCAACAAGCGCTATACACATCAGCAGCAGTTACGTGAGGCTGACTTTGATACCTTTTTGGAATACTACAAGGAACTCGAGGAATTGAAGGTCTCCATTTCAGATCTAGAACAGCCTCTGATCCAAGTGGCTCGACTTGCTAAAAACGAAACCTACTCTTTTAGTCCTGCTCATAAAAATGGAAGCAAAAAAAAACAATCCATCCGATCGTGTTGTCCTATGGTTGGTACCAGAGTTGTGTCAACTTCTTCCAATCAGCCTAAGTGTCTACCGAACGCTCCATGTAATACCTTACATCATGGATTTTGTCGATCATTTTCTCTTGGCATATGATGCAAAGAAGGCAATTGATCTTCCAAAAATCAACGATGTTCTGATGTTTGAAGCATACAAAGCGTCTTCAGCTGACACTATCAACAACTATCAAAGACTTGAGTTTTTAGGAGGTAATGGAACGAACAAGTCTTGATTTCTTTCTATCTATTCCATTCCCTTCTATACCCCTTTTGTTTATATTAATAGTAAAAGGTAGATTCTGTGCTTAAGTTTATTACGTCTAACCATGTGTATATCAAGTTCCCGGCCGGTAAAGAGTTTGAATTGACAGAGAATAGAGGAAAGTTAATTAGTAATAAGGCACTATTTAAGTCTGCAAAGGAACTTAAGCTATATTGGTACATATACAGTCAAAGAACATCACAACGACTCTGGAGACCACCTGGCTTAGTAAGTGATGCTGACAGTCCAGAGATAAAGAAACAGCTTGAACAGCAAAAGCTTTCAGACAAGACATTAGCCGATGTGATCGAGTCTACTTTAGGTGCTTCATTCTTAAGTCAGGGCTTAGACGGAGCGATCTATGCTGCTCGTCAACTCTTAGTACCACTAGAGGATATTCGGCGCTGGTCTGATTTTAATGCAGCCTACAGGAAACCCCACTCAAACTATGATCCAACCTTATTGGAGGTGAATGTTGAACGGGTCTCTCATATATTAGGATACACATTTGCAGATCCATCCCTTCTAGTAGAAGCCTTGACACACGCAAGTATGATTGGATCTTCTGTTCCTTCATATCAGCGATTGGAATTCTTGGGTGATGCCGTTTTGGACTTTTGTGTGACCAAATACTTGTATGACAAATACAGTACATCACCGCCTGGTGTATTACACAATTTGAGAAAGTCAAGTGTCAATAACGATATCCTGAGTGTGCTCTGTGTTCAACTCAAGTTACATCACCACATACGACATTTGTCTGATCGACTGATCAATGCAACCAAGGATTTTGAGCAAATGCTAGATGCAGCTAAAGAAGAGGGGAGTGATCATGACGAGTACTGGCTTGATGGTAATGCGCCTAAAGTCTTGGCAGATGTAGTGGAAAGTATGATAGGTGCCATCTATGTGGATAGTGGGTTTAAGTTGGATCCGATCTATTCGTTTTTTGAGGCGACACTAAAGCCTCTTTTGGATAAGCATATATCCATTCAATCCTCTGAGGCACATCCGTTGACTCAATTTGTGCATCTGATTCAAGGCCTTGGATGCATTGACTATGACATTGTGTATGTTATGAGAGGTTTTTTTTTGTCTTTAATGAACTACAATGATACTGATCATATTGCAAAAATAGAAATATTGTTCAAAAGCAAGTGGGACCTAATGCGCAGAAATGTGTTATATTCATACATAGTACTGCCTTTTCGAGTGGATCGGGTTATAACGTGAATGAAGCAAGAAAACAAGCGGCTCAGAGGGCAATTGATAGACTGAAAAACGATGCTTCATTTCTATCCAATACCTGTTGTTGTCAAGAAAAAGAATGTCAACTGAATCAGGAAACACAATAAATTCCCTTTTAACTACTATGTATTGCTATTTAGTCTGTGCTAACAACTCGTTTTGCACGATCTTGTTATATTTGCTACACACACACAGACATGGTCACCTTCGAAATTCAGTCTTTGAGGCATAAGAAAATATTTGTATAAAAATATAAATCATCTTGTTACAAATGCATGTTGCTCTACTCAGATTCAAGGGAATAAAAGGTAGGATATAGAAATCCCACTCAAGTTTCTCCTCTGAGTTCAGGATAGGGGAAAATGAAGTCTGTTGCTTTATTTAACAGGTATGTTCCACAAACCTCATCCATACAAAAAGAATGAGAAAGCCTATCTTTTTTTTTTGTACTTTATAAAGAGCCTTTTTACTGCCCGCAAAAAGAAAAGAAAAACCTTTTTTTATCTGCCAAATCAAGATAAGTCCGCAATAAACCCTGCTCTCCTTTTCTGATTTGTCTTTATCTTTTTTTTTAGGTTTATTTACTCTTTCATTTCCTCTTCCCTTGGACCAATGCACCTTATTCTACTAGAATTTTGCCTCTTAGAAAAACGTCCTTCCTAAAAGCTGTCAGCAAAGAGACACAACAAATTCAAAAGGTTAGTTAAGGATATCCTTGAACATAAGTGTTCCATCTGAATTACAAAATCCAAATGTTACACGAAATCCATCGCTCTCTCGGGGTGAAGTGTCTGCCAAATGGCCTGATTTGCATCTCCGTTCAGAAAGATCTTTTTTTTTTCACTCAAATTTCGAAAATGCGGGGAAGGAAAGGAAAACGTAAGAACAAAAAGAAAGAAATGGTAATATTTTCTCTCCCCCTCTTGTTAACATGTATAAATTGACGTGATTTTTTTCAAGTATGATGCTCTGTCTCTGCTTCTGTTTCTTAAAAAACAATAAGGTGACTTTTTTTTTGGGATAACAGAGAAAGTTTCCCGTTTTGAATTAATTTTTAAAAGAGGCTTTGATTGGTGTTTATTGGATCGATGGCTAATCGTTTAATCGAGGGGCAGAGAGAGCAAATGTAGTGTTCCACTTTATGGATATACGTTTAACAAGCAGCCCCCCATTCTTGTCAAGTAGGTAAAAAGAGAGTAGCTATTGACTTGGAAGGATCTTCTCATAACAACAAAAAATATTTCTCAGGAACAACGTGTCCTCTGTTTCTCTAGTGTAATCCAATTAGTGGTTGTGAAGCGTAATCACATGAATGTTGTTTGAAAGGCATAAACAATAATAGGCCGGCAAACGACGGCAAATCTTGGGTAAAATATAGGAGAGACAAGAAAAAAACAGGCTCCGAGAATAAGATTATTTTTTCTTTGTCAGACTATTTCCTTGGGTGAAAATCAAAACAAGCATAAAGGACAAGAAGAAAGGAGGAAAGCTAGAAATGTTAGAAACACAAACCTATGGCTGAATAATAGGATATTCGAATCAAAATAAAACAATTGACAATTATTCAATCAAAAAGAAGGAAAAATAGAATACAGCGTTGGATCAGCATCAAGGTAAAAGTGCTTATAAATAAAAAATTGGTATCATTCCGTGGAAATTCCGGGTTTTGATGCTTAAATCGATCTGTTTCGCTCTCTTTCTCTCTTCTTTTATCTCTCTTCTCCTCTTTTTCTTTGTTTTCTTCTCCCTCTTTTCTGTCTTTCCTGTAAACCAAATCAGTCAATTTGAAAATTATGAGTAGTCACCACCCTTCATATATTAAATTACCCGATAAAAGAAGGACATCTCAAGCGTTTGCAAGTGATGCACCACCCTTATACGATCTACAAGAAGTTATCCAGCAATATCAATCGCAACCTGAGCTATTGAAGTTAATTCTTACTAGTAAGGTGGAAGAAGACAAGCGTAGAGCAGAAGAAGCTAAGCTCCGTGCAAAAGAGCTTGATCTCTATTTTCACCATAACAATCAACCACCAAGTCCAACCGGATCTCCTCCTACAACACCACGTTTGGATTTAGAAGAAGATGAAGACGATGAATCAGATCAAGTTCAGCGCAAGAGACACAGAAAGAATCGTAATCTATCATCAGCCAAGAAGGCTCGAACATCTGTTTCTTACACAATTCCCTCTCCTACTTCAGCCAACGACATGGCATCCTCAGTGTCTTCTCTATCATCTGCTTCATCTATATCATCTTTATCTTCAGAAGATGAGGACATGGATCAACACCAACAACGTCGTCATTCAGCAGCCGCAGCCATGCTGGCCATGGGAGGAGGAGTGAGTCATCTTGAGCAGCCAGCTCATGACGACATACATGAATATCCATCACCCGATACAGAGCTTGTTGACTCAGATGAAAGGGATGATAACAAGCCTCGTCGACGAAGAGAAATGCAAGCCATTACCAAAATTGTAGAAACCAGAGAATTCCCTTATGTTGACAATTACTTTTGGAAAAACAACGGTAACACGGTTCAGAAAAAGACAGGTTGTAAGAGTATTTACTATAAATGCTCTAATAGTAACAAGGTAAAAAAAAAAGCAGCGGGATTTGGCGGGGAAGAATTGGATTAACGGGTTTGCCCGATGTAATTTTTTTCTTCACATATGAAATTCATGCCCCCTAATGAACTCTTTATTCACACGAATTTTATTGGATTATGGTATGCTCATCCTTTTTATTTTATAGGGATGTACTGTAAACAAGACAGTGACAGCAAGACCTAACGGTGAATATTTAATCAAGTATCGTGGTTGTCATTTACCAGAATGTGGGCGAGTTGAACGCATTCGCGACTTATAAATACCAAAAGCATTCACACTTATACATACAACACATACATTCATGCATATTCACACTTATACATCCCCACATATATATCTGTATACCTTGCTTTTCTTCTTTATATCGTATGATATTAGTAAGAAAGCTTATTATCTACATAATACTCTTTTTTTTTTTATTTTATTGCATACCAAGCTTTACTCTTGATTGTTCCATTCCACATGCATCACCTTTCTTTTTTTTTTCAATAATCTCTTTCATTTTGCCAACTTACAATAAACAATAGGCTGTGTCATTCCTTAAATAAGAGTGTTCAAGTGCAAGCCACAAACTTGGGCTATTTTTTGTACAGTCGTTTTACCATCCTTTTGCATATTTTTTGGAATGAGCTAGTACAAACTCAATTCTTGTTCCACCTTAAAAGAAATTCTACCTAAATAAAGATATACCGTTTCCCGAAACAAATTGTTTTGAAAAAAAAAAATGATGAACGCATATTTCTTTAAAACCCATTACACGTATTGAAGGCGGCAAACACAATCGAAAGTGAGGTTTGAAATTTCAAAATTGGCATTGTCTTCTCAACAAATTTATGATCAATCTATAGTTATAATAACTATGACTCAGAACCATGCTTATAATCTTTCTATCATACTTAGATACCCTCACCAGCATTGACTAGAAATACTTAGTATAGCTTAAATACGTTAGATATTTATCTGCAATAAATGGCTATGTTTCTATTTCATAACTGCTTAACTAATGGAACAACATAGCACGTATTAAAAAATGGGGGGTTTACTTTTCCCTTCTAGGGCTCAAGCATACATCAGGGCCTTGGGGTAGCAACTTCTAATACCAGACACAGTTATTTTCAGCACCTTGTCTTGCTGTACTAAGTAAGCCTTCAAGTTGTAGAAGGATACAAAAAACTGACTGAACTCTTCATTTATCAAACGGATGATTTAGGAAAGGAAAAGACGAGAGAGGGGCTTTGCAATCATCAGATTGTCTTTGTCTTATTGTAAAGAGAAAAGCTTTCTTAACATCTCATTCCGAACAAAAGCAACAACAACTTCTTCTTCTATCAAGGCCTTCAAGCGCTTTATGATGCTTACATTCAAGCGAAAGCATTAGCCTACTTGTGCTTCCAATATGGTCGTATTCTCGCCAATTTTGAGCTTACAGATTGCCAGCTCCATGTTGTTGTTGTTTCTGATAGAGATGCTTCAAAGGAGATCGAAAAAGTACCAAAACTTCCAGAACTCTCTTCATTGTACCTTTGAATAACCTTAATCACTGACGAAATATGTTACCCGCTACGACAAGCGTCAGCAAGTACAAAAAGAAAAGAAAAAAGCATACGACTTACGTCTGGATCTTTAAAGATTTTGTATCATCAAAGATGATGTGAAGCAAGCCCTTCGCACGATGTACTTGCTCATCTTCACAATTGGATCTTTACTTCTTCCAGCAATCGAAGTTCTTAAGGCTAGCAAAAGACGATGAAGGATAAAAGCATGTAAGAGATACGTACATATGCACATACATGTATCTAAGAATCTCAATGACCTGATACTTCGGGCTCTTGTCTTTGCTTTTCTTGTACCCTTAAAACTCCTCTCCGTCAATCTTTTAAAAGCGTTTTAAAGAGACTTCACCTTGCACATCTATCATTTGTTTAGAATTCAACTTGTATTAGAGCTTTTGGCAACTCACTTGAACGTTTTTCAAAAAAACGGGTCAATAGCTTGCTTTCCTTCGTATTTGAGATAGGTGAATGGTAAGCCAATTTCAAAATGTTTGCTTCCTACTGTCTTATTCATAACACCAAAACGTTCTTTGTTTGTCATATCAACTATCTTTAATGGCGACAGTCTGGTGCAGATATGCTCAAATAAACAATACTAATTTGTAAAGTTAAGCTAGACAATATACAACAGTTGCTCAGTTTAAAAGTGTTCGATTCAAGAGTATGCTTAATACAAAAATGCGATCCTTCAAAGTTAAAACTGCTCCAAGCGCTAAAATACCATTCGATTTAAAAGTATGCTCGATACAAAAGGGCATTTCTCAAGAATATACACACTCTTGTACAAAGCGACTACTGTACAAGCCTTTATTAAGTTGCAGAAGAAAATCATAAAGCATAATTAAAAATTCTTGTCAGAGTGAAGGCAGAAAATGATGCCACGCAAAAAATTGAACATTGCTCTATTTACTTTCAATATATGACTGAACTATTTTTATTATACTTTTGATGAAATCATTGATAGCTTTATTTTGGTTAATATAAAATAAAAGAAAATTGACTGATGTATTAACTTATTTTTTTAACTCTCTAAAGTGGTTTTAGATTTCCAAAAGGAAAAAAGAAAGAAGCAGTTGAACCAGAAGGATAACTGTATAAAAATGATCCACGTGTAACTATTTGACAGATGGAGGTTGATCACAGAAAATGGAAAAGCATGCACGGGTGCAGCATCTTTTATGAGGGAGAAATGGATTTATTATGTTTATGTGAAAAATAACCTGGCTTTAAGAGCATTAACCACTTTTCCTGCCTTCGTTTTGGCAACATTTTGATTTTTTCTAACGAATTCTTATCCTTACTCGAAGCAAAAGGAACTAAGTTTGAGCAGGCGCCTTGTTAAATCTATCAATTAAAAGTCCTTCATCCAAGAGAAATTAGTGATAACATAACATTAGTTTGCTTGTTCGAGGAGTCACTTCGTCTCATAATGTCAAAAGTTGAGGACGCATTTTTTCTTGTTGAGTTTGTTTTGCTAACAATCTGAATTACAGCTTAAAAGTAAAGTTGATTCATACAAAATTACCAAAAAAAAAAATATGCCAACAACTCGCGAGCTCCTGAAAGTAAGTATTTGTTATGTTTTGTCTTAAGCGCATACATCATTTGCAACACGGTCGACCTGACATAGCTTGTTGCCAGTACTTTCTCAAAATCATCAAAGAAGCGGAGAGTTAACACGCACTGACCAGCTTAACATGGTTGGACAAGTGTTGCTATAATCTATATGTTTTGAAAAGGAGCTTGTATAGTAAGCACTGGCATAAATTAACAAAAGTGAAGACTTCTCACAACTCTTTAGACCTTGTTCACGCCTCTTGTCCTCTCTTGCTATTCCAAGTGATTCTCACGTGAGAATAAACAACAAGGTAAACAATGATGCAATAGAATAGGACTGTTTATCAGAGGACTGGCTTCCACAAAAATTTCTACCTGTCAAAAAACTATAAATAAGGATCAAAAAATGACTTTTCTCGTTTTGTTTTTTTCTTCAATTCACATCATTTTACAAATGAAGAATGAATGGGCGGTCATTCTATCTTCTTGGTGCAAAACTAAAACTTTGTATTTGTTCTGTTGGGCTAAGGGGCAAACAATGAAGCATGAGCGGATGGTAGTTCTCTTCTTGTAGTTGGGTTCAACACCCTTCTTTTGTTCTGTTGGGCTACGGGGACAACAAGAACGAATGGGCGGCCTTCTTTCTTTAAGTGAGAGTCAAATCTTGCTTTTCTTTTGTTGGGCTAAGGGGCAAACAATGAAGAATGAACGGTGGGTGGTTCTATCTTCTTGTAGTTGGGTTCAACACCCTTCTTTTCTTTTGTTGGGCTAAGGGCAAACGAAGAATGAATGGCGGGTAGTTCTATCTTCTTTGAGTGAGGTTTAAACTTCACTTTTGTTCTGTTGGGCTAAGGGACAATTTTAAAAATGAAAAAATGAAAAAATGAAAATGAAAATGAAAATGAAAATGAAAATGAAAGTATTCTTCTTGATTCAAGTTATGAAAAATCTTCAGTAGCTGTCAAAAAAATCTTAAATTTTCAATTTGCTTATTTTTCTCATCTTTATAATGTCTGACACTTTATGCACTGTTTTATTTTGCGAAATGGTGTATTTCAGTTATAACTATAGACATTTCTCTCTCATACAGTTGTTACGTGGAAAAATAAAATTGCTTAGATTTAGAAAAGCTTACATGTTGTCATAAACAATTTTATATTAAATAAACTAAACAAAATCCACTCCAGCCGTCTTTGACAATTTCCATACATACAATTTGTTTCGCTAAAAAAAAGATGCCTCATTTATTAAGCATGATATAGAGGCAAATTACAATTTTTGTGCATGAGGTGCTATACTAGACCATTAGATTTTGATGTAACCATCTTCATTAGCATTCAACTGGACAATTGCCGTTATCATCACTTTATAAACAACTCTCAGGTACCATATAGCTAGAGGTTCGTGACAGTTTCTTGTTAGACCGATTAGAGGTGAAATATGTGGACTCAAATTAAACATTTGGCGTTTTCCTTTTTTGGACAGTCAATTCATTCCTAAGTTATGTCATGGGTAAAACTAGCAACTCGAATACATATTATGGCAACTAATAAGTTTACGCCTTGAAGATTATTAGTATATAAAAATAAAGCAATAATATTAAAAACTGAAAAGGAGGAGCTCAGTTTTAAGGAAGAAGATTCGCAGTTACTACCTTTAGGTTTTATGTATTACAGATTCGCTTCTTACTTTATGCTTTTGAACAAAAGAAAATGCAATTCGAAACAGGCCATATCTTTTGAGCAAAGATGAAAAGTTAAAAGTTATTTGTAAATCAAGATTCCTTGCGACAAGGTAGAGGACTTAGTCTGTTACTTTTTCCCTTAAACATCCTTTTCTTTTTTAATTATAATACAAACATTAACAGAAAGGCATTCAATAAAATATAAGCAACTATTATTGTAAATTCATTCTATCGAACAAACTTGATAATAGACGCATAAAGAAAAAAATCAGCTTACTGTTTCTTTCTGAATCCCAAGTGATACAATTGGCAACATCTCTATAAATTAGCATACTGATTGTTGCCAAAATAACCCGTCTTCTTTTTACTGATTAAAGGGGAGTCATATCAAGTTGAGACATGGGCATATTACCAAAATGAATGGGCTGATTTAAGTCCTTAGTTAAAATTAGCCAAAGAATAGGAGTAAAATGTAAAATAAAAGGCGTCTGATAGTATGTATAAACTGATTTGTTTAGAAGCTGTGTAATTAAGTGTTGTTTCCTTGGTTTGCCACTATTGACACTTTCGCAAAAAATCATTAGATGTCATTATACTCACCGATAGCAAAACAATTAAGAGTTTTCGTTAAGGTTAAAGGTCGCATAATGTTAAAGGCATACCATTTTTTCGTTTATACCCTGTCCTATTGTTATTCTTCATTAAATTAGTATGGCGATTTTTCGCATATAAGCATACAGTCAAATCATCAAAATGCAGATTCTGAGCAGATTGCAGACGCAAGTACTTGCCACTCAATTTTTAAACCAGTCTATTCTTCTAGCACTACTAAATCTTCTTTCATAGAAAGAGAAGAGAGCTCGTTTAGCTTTGAAATAAAGCCAACGCTACTGAAATATCCGTAATCTTTTTCTTTTTTTGTAATGACTTATCTAAAGGAAAGAGAAATACATTTCTTTAAAATTGGTTGAAAACTCTGACATTAAAATCAACCTCTGCTCTCTCTAGCAGACCTTCCTTGCGTAACCTTACCAAAAAAAAGTACTTAAAACCTTCAGCTGGAATAAATTAATCTCTCTCGCTTCTTTTTCTTCTTTTCTTTTTCTATGAAGCAACGAACAACTTTATTTGTGTCTGGTTTTGATATCAAGACGCGTGCTAGAAATCTTGCATATGAATTTGAAAGGTTTTCTACAAGAAAAAAAACACTTTGATCCTTGTTTATTAAACGACTTTCTTTCTTAGATATGGTCGACTTGTTCGATTAGATATACCCGCACCTAAAAATTATAACTCAAAGCCGTATGTGTTTTATATTTCTTCTGTTTCCATTGATCATTAAGAAAACTATGGCTTAGATATGCTTTTGTCGAATTTGAAACAAATCAAGATGCTGAAGATGCTTATCAAGAAATGAATGGTAGAACTATTGATGGTTATACGTTAAGTATACAGGTAAATGAATGTATAGAATTTATGAAAAAATGATTCTGAGCTTACCAAACTCTTTATTAGTGGGCTAGAACAACACCTGCGTATTTACAGAATCATCAGCGATCATATCCCAAATACAACAGAGATAATCGGTCTCGGAGTCCTTATCGTCGAGAGCGCTCACCATCGTCACCTCCTCGATACGATAATGCCATACATTCAGTTCCACACCGTCGAATGCGTTCGAGATCGCGCTCTCCAAGTGGATATCAAAGACGATATTCACAAAGTCCTCCTATCAACTAAATAAATTCTTCTCTCTTTGGATTTCAAAGAAATAGAACACCCTCTTTTCCTTTAAAGAGTCCGTTTTTTTCTTAATAGGAAAGTGCCTTTAATCATATATTACAAGAAAAGAAAAAGAAAGGTAGATTATCTATACGAATAAACTGGTGTATGTATATAGGTGTGCGCGCATTTGTATACGTGTAGAGCTGACAGATTCGTATATAAAATTGCTTTTACTTTTAAGAGAGACAAAATGCATTTGAGATGTCTGTAAGTGAGTGTGTGTGTGTGTGTTTGTGTTTGTGTGTATATTGAGATGTTTATCTGGACAGAATGTCAAGTCCTATTACAATTGTCTGCTTAAACGAGCCAAATGATAATTGATAGTATTGGCATGCTTAGTACGTTGAACCTGGAAAACAAGTAGCGTATAGAGTTAGTTATCAACATGAAGCTATAGAATAGAATGACTTACAGGCTTGCCCATGCAAGTAGTTAAAGATTGAGCAAGAGCAGTACAACGTTTGTCGTCAACACCAGCAGTAGCCCAACATTCAAAGAGGGCACCCATTTCAGCGAGACAAGGACTAGCCTCCATGATCTTCTTGGGTCTAACTTTGAGTTGCTTCAACTTCATGTTTATAGCTTTAAAGAGAAAAAAAAAGATTGGCTTATTTTTTTAATAATTTTCAAGGGGGAGGCTACTTTAGCCATCCGCAGTGACGGTCATTGACAACATTTTTTTTCTTCAGAGCCTAAACATGTTGTTTATAGAGCTTGATTCTTTTTTAACATCAAGTTTATTTACGCTATATCACCCAAGCCCAACATGCTTGTTTCGTTAGAAAGAAAAAGGAAGGAAGGAAGATATTTGTTTTATTGTTTTAAATAAATACATTAGGAAGGCTTAATTTGGATACCTTGTTCTACAAACAGTTTTAATACATCCATAGCAGCTGAACGAACAACTTGAGCCTTTACATCCTTAACAATCAACACTAGCTTTTGATCTATGCCTTCTTTCACAAAAGCCTCTACTACTTCTTTTCCTCGATGTTGAGTCATCAAGCGAACCACTTCAATGCCTCTATGCTGGACTTCCACTGTTTCTTCTACATCGATCCATTTAGCTATCCTTTCAGCCCATTTATCTACCTTAACTATCATATCGCCTGTGGTAGGGCTGTTGGCCAAGATAGCCAAAGCACCTGTGGCAGCACGACGAGTAGCAGGGTCTTCATGGTCCGATAGGATCATCAGCAGACGAATACGATTTTGGGATTTTGAAGGATCACTATAACGTTCAAAGACAGGTTCACAGAAGGTCATGTTACACACCATTTCAGTGGCTGCTCGTTGGATCATAGGATGATCGGACAACTGAAGGTTTTCAAAAGTATTCATGCCATCTGCATTTTCCACCAGTAAACGAACTCGATCTTCAACAGAAGCAAGGTTGGTAAGGGCCATCAGACCCTCAAACTGTCTTAATGGATGAGTATCTCGACATAGAGCCAAAAACGGTCTGACCATATCCAAAATGGTTTCACCTTGGAATGCTATCCGAGGATCGATAGTAATGGCTAGTTTAGCCATGGCTTGAGAAGCCAAGATACCTGCCTGTGTCTTTGTATCACGAGAAAGAGGTAACAGGCCTTTGATGACACCCTGTTGAAGCAGTTGTCCTCGCATTGATTGGGGTGTGACCAAGTTGAGATACGTCTGTGCAGCCACTGTCTGAAGGTTGGGGCTGCTGTTCTTGGAGAGAACCATCAAGGCAAGGGCTGCACCATTCTTGACAGCATGTTCAATACGTACTTCCACTGCTTTATCATCTTCTCGTGCATCCTCGCCGGATGCCTTGTTCTGTTTAGCATTTGCTAGGTCTCTCAGCTTCTTCATCTGCTTTTGCTGTTCATCCAACACAGGTCGATACATGGTCAGGTTGGCAAAGATAGTACCAATACCAAACAACAGTGGATTTTTACTACCTGCCTCTTGTTCGTTTGTTGTACTGATAGCCAATGTAGAGAGGCATTTGAGAAAGTCATCATCTGTGCCTAAAGTAGCCTTGATCTCAGGTTTGAGTGAAGAATAAGCAAGACCCTCTACCGCATTCAAAACCAGCCCCATATTTGATGATTTTGATTTGATCACTTGAGCCAAAGATTCTACCAAGGATTCATTAGTCAAGTGCATTCTACGCATAGCTTCTTCTAATGTATCTGTTGATTGTTGCTGTTCTTGCTGGTTTTGATTGGGATTCTCTTGAGGCATGTCAGCTTGTACTCTTAGTTTTGTCAAGGCAGTACCTGCAGCTGCTTTCAGTTGAGGATCCGTCTTTTGTTGACCAGCTGTCTTTACTAACCAATCAACAGCATGCTTCATGATTTGCTTTTGACAGCTCTTGTCAGAAGAAGCAATGATCAGGACATCAGCCATGGCCATCTGGACAGGCAATGTTTCAAAGTCAATCACATCCATCATTTCTTCCACTGTTCCTTCTTGACATAGAATAGCAGCACCCACTGTCATGCTGGTTTGAAAGATAGCTGAAAGTGTACGATAAGCCAACAGTTTGGCTTCATTTTTGCCTTGGTCAATGCAATGAGAAAAACATGCGGCACACTGTTCAATGATATAAGGTAATGGGTATCCTTCTTTGTTTGTCTCAGGATTAAATAAACGAGCCAAGATCATAAAGGCTAAACTTCGAAGACGGGGTGTGGTTTCAGGTGTACCACAGGCAGTCAAAACAAGCACAAAGTCATGCGAACCCACAAAGGTTCGAATAGCTGCTATATCATCCAAGTTGGCCAAGTGTTTCTGGAAGCGGGCAATTTTCTCTATCTCTTCTTTTGTGCCTGTCTCGTTTTTAGTTTCCGCTATATGATGTTGTCGAGAAAAGAACGCTTGTGCTTGGTCTTTCAGGCTAGGATCGCGTTTGACAGCTGCTTGAACGTCTGTTCTGGCTTTATCTAGCTGATCCAGCGACTCGTATAGATTGGCTCTTTTCATCAGTAGTTCTGCTATCTTCTTGTCATTCTGATTGTTTTCCTGTAATTCCTTTGTGATTGTCTCCACCTTGATAAAAAAAAAAGAAAAGAATTGTCTGGTAAACAAACTTGTTTACATCGCTTTATCGCCTACTGACCTGTGTTTCTTCTGCTGCAATTAGAGAGGAAAGAAAGTGAGCATGAATTTAGAGTCTCACTTTGGCTTTTTCTTCATTACCTTTAGCCATGACCTTTTTGTAAGAAAAATAGAAAATAAAGACTCCTCATTTTTTTTTAAGTTTACATTTGTCATTTTTTGATTTATTTATTTTCTATGGCATCTCATGCTGTGGCAACATTACAACGCCAACTGATCACACTATTTGAAGATGTCAAGAGAGCTCAAGCTAGTTGGGACGAGATCAATTCGCATGCTTTCCCAGTAGCTAATTCACTTACCAACTCAATCATTCAGTCAAAGTAAACTTTTATCGTGTTTTCTTTTAAAAAAAATAGTGTTCAACAGAAACTGATTGATCAAACAGATATGTAGACGAACCTCAATATTGGCATCCTCAACTGACATTGACATTACCAAACATCATTCAGGCTTTCGATCGGAAGATGCAAAAGATTATCAAGCAACAGCACACGAAACTCAATGACTTGGTTGAAAAGCTAGTATATATTTACGTCCATCAGTTCATAACAAGAAACAATAGTAGAAAGGAGGAATTCTGATCTCTTGATGATAGGCTAAACAGTATACAAAGATGAAGCAATACAATCAAGACTTGCACACTATCTATGATCGAGCAAAAGCTATGCATGGAGCTGATTTTGTTTCATCACAGCCTATCTTTCAGACGTGTCCTTTGATTACATTTGGTAAGTGGTGAAGATAATGCAACAAATTAGCGTGTGTGATTTATCCAAACCCTTTTAGTGGATCGAATCGATGCTATCGTAAACATGTATGCAAAAGAATTAGAGACGAAAAGATCATTATTGCATACAGAGGATAAAGGATTTCTGCAGATCTTATCAAGAGAAGAAGGTGTTGTTTTGTTGTCAATCTGGATCAATCAACCAAGCATTCTACAATCTGTATTGCAGGAATGGCAAGACATGTGTGCTATTGAAATGAGCTTGACTACATAAACAATAAAAAAACCCACAAGGCAAAAGGATTGGTAGGGAAAACAAATGTGTTTATAGTTTCTTTTTCTTTAGGGAGTTGATCTGACCCAATACAGCGCGCTTCAAAAACATATTGCTAGTATGACATATCTTTTCTACTGTGGCTATCATTTTAAACTCAACTAGCAACTGACTGTACTTACTGGTCATTAAAAGCAGCAGTTGCATTGACCCTTTGTCCTTAGGATTGGCATGAACTAGCATTTCTACTGATCGAATCAGTTCTTCAAAATCGTTTTTGGTCAGGTTCAATAAGGGCTGAGCACTCAAGATAGTGTGAATAATCTGAACAACACTCTCACTCCATGGCTTAAGATATTTGCGACTTTGATCTGACAGGATCGTTTGATTGCTATTGAAATAATTCTCACCATCTGTTAAAATAGTTCTAACAACATTATCCTGTTAGAGCCAAACATCTGAAAGGAAGATAGTTACTTACTGCAGAAAAGAATACCTCTGTGAGGCATTTAATGATTCAGTAATAGTCTTGATTGTTACCTCGTTTTGAGGTCTCGCCAGCTTAGATTGAAACAGTAAAGGGATTAAGAGACCATTGAGGATAGCTTTGCCCTCCTTCTTAGCTACCACAATCACCGTGTTCATCAACAATCTTGGCGCACTTGAACTGAGCGAAGCTATCTTTGAAATGAAAAAGATAAAATAAAATAAAAATCAGTAGACAGCTTTTCTTTTTACCTTTTCATAAAAAATAGCATAAATGATCAATACTAGATTGGCTTTAGGGATAGTCTCTGTGGCTAGTTCCTGAAAACAATCAGAGACAGTATCCTCAGACCAGCAACTGAAATCAACTGAGTCTATTACTTTCTTGAGTTGTGGTGTAGACAGTGTTATTACACTTGTCAACACAGTCATTCTCTGCTGTATCTGTACTTGAGAACTACTACTAGTGGATAATAAACGAATAGATTCCACTAATGGGCTCAAGTCCTCCTCTTCCTCTTCGTGTTGTTCCGGTGAGGTTTCTGTCATGATGTCTACTTCCTCTTTGGACATGATAGGTCGAATGCCTTTAGACACTTTGTGAAGATAAAGTTAAGGCTTTGTATGACTGTGAAGGATAGAGAAAAATAACTGTTTTCATGTGTAGATAAAAAGGATATGATCACAGGATCCAATGAAGTTGTCGGTTGAAACGATTTAAGCCAAACAGGATCCACTATGATGTAAAATCTAAGTCTTTTTTTTTATGGTAGAGTTTAGTTTTTACTTCTCTCTTTTTTCTTACCTGGATCGCGAGTACCATTATGATCAAAAGCAGTTTGAAGTCTCTCTGAGAACCCAAATTTACCATTAGAGTTAAGTTGTTGTTGGATCAGTTGTAACTGAGTCTGTTCAAGATCTGAGATGGACATAAATAAAAGGAGTTTGCACACAAACTGATTTTGTTTTTATTTTTTGTGTTTATTTAAAGTTGACCCTTTTCCCAATAATCTTCAAAGGCTAACCGTACTTGAATTATACCTTTTTGAAGCTTGTATTGTTGAAACCACTCTGGATTAGCTGTCACTTGTTTACGTAGCCAATCCACATAGAACCGAGTCTTTTCATAGGTTATTTTGAGATTTGGCTTATCCACAAACCGAATAAGACCCTCTTTAGTCTCAATCAACTGATTTGTTACTTCTCGATATTCTCTGAATGTCAAATAGCGCTCATTTTTTATCTTGAACATAAAATCATGTCCTTTTCGTTTACATCGAACTACTGCACCCTCTACCTCTCTATTCCGAAACAAGCCTGTCTTTTGCATATCCTCGCTAAACTGCTTGACTTCTTCGATTGTTTCTAGTACCATATAGTCTGTCTTATGGAAACCAAAGTCTTCTGCCAACTGTCGAACAGTATCGCTAGGGATTGTATGCAGATCCACTCGATTGTAATTAGCTCCATGAAGATAAAGTCCTCTATCCTTTTCAACGTAAGCTAAAACGTGTTCTTCAAACTCATCATCACATAGCTAACAATACCAAGGCTGTTGAGTTAATGCTCAATTTCTTTCATAAAATAACTTACTTCAGCTACTAAGGTGATATCTTGCTTGCTTAACCATTGAGCCAAGTCCTTTTCGCTCTTTTCCACAGAAGCCAAATGTGTCAACAACCAACGATAGCCTACTCCAGCATGTGCTTTTGGATCATCTTTGACAGAAGGAATAGAATGTTTTGAGGTGACGACCACTTTTTCATCAGACAGAACAGAAATAAATATAATACACCCATTTTCCTTTGCTGTCACTTCGTAAGGCCCTTCTGTATCTGAAGCAAGTGCAGGCCACTGAAGCTATCTTTAGCTTTTCTCTTTCTTTCTCTTATTTGTGTGCAAATAGATACGTTACTTGAGTCATACTTGTTTCAAACACGTTGAAAAACTTGTCATATCCTCTTGCCATTACCCTCTGATTTTCTTGGGTAAAAAATCCTCTAGCCATAGTAGGAAAGATAGAGGCCTTTTTCTTATAAACTGATTCTCGCATAGTCCAACTTGTCCAGACCTGCCCATCTTCCAAAGTATATTCTTTCGATCTTAACTCTTTTGGGTACTCCTGTTTGTATTTGCAAAGCCTTTCTATCACATCTTTTGTGTGTGCCTGATCGAGATCGAGAAAGGGAATATTGACAGCAGACATGGTGAGGAAAAAATATTAGGTTCGCGTTTTTTTTTTGGCTCTCTTCCTATGTCTTTAATAGTGAAATCAAGCAACTCCGCAGTAAGCAAAGCCATACTGCGGGACAAATAGAACCCAACCTAACCTAATTATTAGACAATTGATAGGCTTTTAGGAGGCTTTGGACAATTCCTTAGTAGTATTTCGCTTGATTAGTTACTTTTTACCAACTTCATACATGGATAATGTACTTGAGTGATATAATAAAGCTCTCTTATTGTACGTAGATAGTATTTCAGTTTATTTGTCTGCTGACAGTTTTAACTGATACAGGTTGAAATGGTCGTTTGACTTAAGTTAACTTGATATTGATCCTTGAAGCCAAATCAGAATTCTCTTTCACTTAGCATTTTATGGAGCTTATTTTAAATACCATTACTCCTTTTTTTTTTTCCTGCACTCAAAAAGAAATCTTCAAATGTCTGTGCAACACTTGTTCAAATGCTTTATCAAAACTGATTCACACAGAAGCACTTTTTCAAATACAAAAGAAACAGAAAACCCGATAATCAACAGTCGCAGTAAAATTATACGCCCTACTTACACCATGAGGTAAAGACGAATTTTTGTGAAGGCCGTTTTACATATATGTCTATTAAATGGAAGCTGATACATATCCATGTTGTTAATAGCGTATTTGCTTTATGGATTGAGGCTTTCCTATGTTTGTGCAAACCAGGTTTTACCCTTTTTCAAATACACTGCTTTTCTGAATGAGTTTTCTAAAGTTTTATGCGTTATAGCATTTAGGCTGGATGAAATTTTAATTGTAGCTGAGTGCTTAATATCATTCTTTAGTTAGTATGACTTTCTTTATGCATATTTCTCTCCAAATGAGGAAAAGCACAGTCAATGCCAATTCAAGGATCTGCTTTCAACTAGTATATCTAGGGAAACAGCAGTCAAGAAAAATACCTTCAAAAACTGGTTAAAGAAAAAAAATAAAGAAGACAACGCTATTCACTTCTTTCAAATATATACAAAATACTCGCATAAACGGCCTTTGTTTCTTTTCCTTACAAATGTAGTGAAGGATTTCCTTTACAAGTTGTTCTGGCTTGAGCTTTCCCTCTTCTTTAAAGTTGAAAAAATAAAAATAAAAAAGTATTTACAGAGTTGATGAATAGATCGCATTCATCAAACACTTACAAGAGCATCACGCAATTCGTTTGTTTGATCCTTGTAGCCTATCGCCTTACTCTTTTAGTACTTACACAATGACAATGCTCAAATTGTGCAACTGTTTTTCAAAATTTCTAAACAATCATGATTATTGCGCAAGCTTCAGACTGAGTAAACCCTCTTTTATCTGAACTAAAAAAAAAGCCAATTCATTAACCTCCAAAGTAAACATGCGTTGCACAGACGATAAGAGAGTATGATGCCTTCATATCAATGTGTTCATTCGTTAAACATACATCACATGCGTTCCATGATTGCCTAAAGCATTAGCTTATAACCATAGGTTGAAATCCAATATCCCTGAAGCTCTCTAGATTCATTGGCTCAAAAAATAGGCGGCAATCTAAATAATCTTGATATGCATTCTTGACAAATAGGCTAAGTTCAATTATTATATGCTTATAGTCGCATATTCTTGTTCCATTTTCAGTAACGATTACTACTGCGTCTTTTCTTTTTCTCTCAATGACTTGCGGAATCAAAAGAGAAACGATTCGAAACAATATACAATCGAGTAAGTAAAGTGACATATTATTTTACAGCACTGTAGTACATTGTAAGCAAGTGTTTTGAAATACGCAATGCTACCCATTTTGACACGATATTTTCTATGCATCTTATTGGAGAATGACGCAAAATTGCCCAAGTATTCTTTTTCACAACAGTGGGATTACTGCTTACTCAAAAATTTGATCAAGTCGCACATACTTGTTCTGCAAGAGGGATTTGCCATTGCATATTTAAACTCAAAGTGTTACACTAGGTTTGTTTTGCTCAACTTTCTTCAAAATTGCACAATACTTGGGTATTATGATGGCGTCTTTCATTGTGTTTTTTCTTTGATTGCTATCTTCCACCCTAAATTTTGACGGATCTTATTACTTTATTTGGAAAAGAACACAAATCAAAATCTTTTTTTTTTGGATATTCTGGGTTGACATACATGATCCTGTCTACTATCTCATATAAAAAGGAATCACTTTGGAATTTTTTTTTTACAAAATAACATACTCTTACATTTCTTTATTTAACACTTTTCTATATTCTATACCTTTCATACCTATTCATCTTTTTTCATAAAAAAAACAATAGTATGAAGCCTTCACAAGGAGATGCAGCATTGGAAGTTCCAAATGAAAAGTTGGAAGCTACAAATGAAGTCTACTATGAAAAGAAAAAGTCTTCAACAGGGTCTTTCTCAAGTAATTCTACCGATGAAGCTCAAGGATATTACACAGACCTCGATTGGACACCAGAAGAAGAGAAGAAGGTCCTATTTATTATTGATACCCGTTTAATGCCTTTCTTCCTGCTAATGACATTTGTTCTTAACATGGATCGAACTAACATCTGTAAGTTTTGTGATATTGTTTCCTCTTGCTACAGTAAATAACTTTGCATATTAGCCAATGCCATTTCTGACAACTTGCCTGCTGACCTTGGTTTCGACATGACAGGTGTCAACACAGGAACACTCATTCATTCTATCGTATTTACTATTGTCACATTGTTCACAAATGCTATTGTCAAGCGTGTTGGTGCTCACGTATGGATCCCTATTCTTATGTTCTCTTGGGCTATTGTTACTTGGGCTCATGCTCTCATTCATGTATGTTCAACGAAAAGACATCAGTGTTTATGTCCGTGTGCTAATTTGCATGCCTTTTTATTTCTATTAAGAATTTAAGCGGATTTTTAGCTGTGCGTTTTTTTATCTCTTTTACTGAAGCAGGCTTCATTCCAGCATGTCTTGTTTATCTGACAGGCTGGTACAAGACAAAAGAATTAGCTAGTCGTCTTTCATGGTTCTGGGCTTTGCAAAATTTTGCTTCTGCTTTCTCAGGACTGATCTCCTTTGGTATCTTTAGACTTTCTGGTGTTGGTGGTCTTTATGGTTGGAAATGGCTTTTCATTATTGACGGTATCTTCACTCATATTGTTGGTTTTATTGCCATGTAAAGTAGCCATAGATACAACCTTCCATTTTTTTTTTACTAATTGAATGTTATTTCTGTTTCATTAGCTTCTATATCCCTTCAAGTCCATTCAACACCACTGGATTTTTCCGCGGCGGCAAAAGTGGCTGGTTCACTGAACGCCAATCTCAGATTGCAATTGCTAGAGTTATCCGTGATGATGCTACCAAAGTTAACCAAAAAGATAACGTCACTTGGCGCGATGTCAAGATCAGTCTTTTGGATACTAGATTATGGACTCACATGCTTATCTGTTTCTCCAGGTAGAAAAAAATTTGCAATTGCAGAGAAAAGAAAAGATTGACTAAAAAAATATCTATTAGTATGTTGCCCACTTATCCTGTAGGTACCTACCTTCCAACTTTGATCAAAAGTTATGGCTTTCCTGTAACTACCAGTAATCTTCTTACTGTTCCTTCTTTTATCATTGGTCTTATTGCTTCTATGATCATTGCTCATCATGCTGACAGATATGGCTATTATGCAATCCACGCTCTTGTTGGTCCCATCTGGTCCCTTGTTGGTTTCCTTGTGCTGGAGCTATTGAAAGACAATGCGGGAGCTTGGAATTTCTATGGTGCTGCCCTCTTCTTGGCTTCCTCTCCATCATGGCACGGTATGCATATTGCCTGGATGTCTTCCAACTTGGCGCCTATTGGTAAGCGTACCTTGGCTTTAGGTGCTATTGTTGGTGCTGCTAATATTGCTGGTATTCCAGGATCTCAAATCTATCGTAGGTTACTGAATCAACTAGAAGCTGACAATATCACTCACTCTCTTTAATCAAATAGAACAAAGTGACTCACCTCGATTCTTCAGAGGCAATTGGATCAACTTCGCTATCTGTTGTGCTACAATTCTTCTTGTCTTGTTCCAACACTTCCGATACTTATTGACCAACAGATACAGGGAGAGAAAGTGGAATGCAATGACTGATAGCGAGAAGAATGAATACCTGAAGACCACCAAAGCCGAAGGAAACGATCGCTTAGATTTTCGCTTTAGACTCTAAATACCTACCGCAAATGCTCATTTGTACTACCCTATATAATAATCCCTCAATCCTCATTCTATACCTCACAATAGTGTATAATGCTTTTAAATTTACATAAACAAACAGCACTAGCTTGCTTCAATTTTTCTATTGAATACACTTATTTAAACTTAGAAGTGCACAGCTATGTTATTGTAACCGTAGTAAAGTGAGACTTTGAAGAGAAATGATAGCCTTTTATTGTTTGCATTTGTTTGATAAGCGAACATACTACGAATATTTTTGATAGGATAATCATATAACGGTTGGATAATTTTTCTTGAGCCTTACATTGGAGAGTAATATCGACTCTTGTTGAATTTAGCTTAATCATCTCATAGAGTAATACATTTGAATGTCTGATGGATCAGTCAAGTCTTCACTGCTTATTTATCAGGGGATTTAGTATTACTCCTGAATTTAAGATGCCATGTGTTTTATCTAGAAGTGATGTTACCTAAGGTTCTCTCTGAACTAAAAGGAATAATGAAATTGTTTTGTTTGTATAGTAATGCAAGAGTCATAAAGTTGGCCTGCTAAAGATAACTGCTTAGATATAGATAATACAAGATGTGACTGAAGATCAGACATTGTGCTTCATATACCAGGTCTTTCTTCCTCACCGAATCAAGAAATATAAATAAAAACATATTTTGTTTAGCTAAAGAAAGATCGCTTAGTTTTTATTTAATTAACTTAGCAGAGCATTAGTTGTACTTTGCTGCTTTTTTTGTTATTATTGCTTCTGATAAAACACCCACCCATACAACAGTACTTATACAGGTTGATTGGTCAACTGTACCTGAATCTTCATCAAACCTAAGTTAAGCCTTCAAAACTCTCATGCTTTATATCTGCCTAATAACATCTCTAAATAAAAAACGCCTATATGCGACGGCATTCTTTTATCCTTCTTTCTTGGACCCCATCTTGTGTTTCGCTTTAAAGTTGTTGATTGTTAAGACGTTATGCTAGCATATTATTCAACGTTTCCTTTACTTGTGCTCAAATCCGAACTACACCTTTTGCCAAAATGTTGTCGTATAAGCTTGTATATTTACATTATAGAATGCGACAACGTTTATATTTTTAGTGTGACAACATTTTGGCAAAAAGTATATCTTACTCACATCCCAAATTAGTTTTTTAGACCGCCTTTACTGACATTGAGGCCTTTTTTCAAGTGTGAATACTTTCAGTAATAAGTCAGTCTACAGAAGTTTATTTTTCCAGTTGCTATGATCATCACAGCTTGGGGACATTAGCAAGTATTTACAGAATCAAATTACCGCAGAATGTGATTTTGCAGAGGTCTGACCAGATTTGTTTTTTGAAAACATTGCTCTCCATAGCTTCTTTTCTATTATAATGCTTCAAAATCTTTCAAACACTTTATCCACATACTCCTGCTCGCTTTCAACAGCTTCCTAGTTCTTTTGTTATTCCTTTAAGGATGTAGTAAGTCATGTGACTTTAAGACAATAGATTGAAAGAATATTCTTTTGGAAGGCAGTGACGTGGATTGTTTTTTGATTTATAAGTCTAAGACAAAGAGCTCGTAATATTCAACAATACTTTTCTCTTCTAAACTAAAAAGGTGTATCCTGAATTGAATAAAGAGGGTGCCAATTAACAGTACTGCTCTGATTGACAGCGTCTTGCTGCTGGAACGGAGCTTTGTCTTTTACTGATAGTGCTTGCCTAAAGCGTATTGGATTTAGTCTGAAATTCTCTCTTCTTTTGCTTGAGGCTTGAGGCTTGAACCTTCGCTTATTTGGATTGAGCATTTGGGAAAGGTTATAATCGACCTCAAGTGTTTGCTTGTGCTCAGAATCGCTTTTTTCTACGACACTCAATTGGACCCACCATACGATTACTTCAATTTTGTGAATGCTTTTGACCTGAACAAGAGACGCGCTAATACTACATACATAAACATTATGAAGCTAGCTCTGTCCTTTTCAAAGCAGGACATAAAACCTATTACTGCCAAAGCGATAAACGAACTCATTGTAATCACTGCACCACTGCGATTCGTTACGATGTAACGTTCTTGCTTTTTGAGACAATGGGAACCCATTGTAAGATTACACTACGGCGCACAGGATGAAATTCACAGACAAAACTTCACACTCGATGATAGTGACCCTGCAGAATACCAAAGTTGAGGAGACAAAGAATCAAAATGTGGTAATTACTCACCCTTCTTTTCGGTCTCGGTTTTTTGGCTGACCTTCTTGCCTGATATGATTTCAACATTATACCCTTCTCTAAAAAAACGAGTTGTATCCAAAGTGCTTAATACGAAAGATATGAGAACGGGGGATCTTTTATTCTTTGTTATTGCATTGTAAGGAAGTTAAAGCCCGGCTCAGAGAGCATGTACCACATTGGAAGTCGAAATGGAGACAACAAAGGTTGGATTAGGAACAACATCCAACTCCGTTTTTGCGGGGTAGTACTGTACAACAAAGAAAGATCGCATTTTTTCTTGGGTTCGACTCACAAACAAGAGCCTAAACGAATTCGCACAAGAATATAGCAATGCATCAGACATAACAAGTCGCCAATCACCAGAAACTACGTCAGCGGATCATTTATCTCAAACACAATAGAGTTGCCAATTGTCGGAAGCTCCAAGAATACAAGGTTTGCCCGAATCCACAGCTCACTGTTCGTCGCCCTTGAAGAAGGTATCGTAGAAGAAACTCGACAAAGTTAATACCAAACACTCTGTTTTGTATTGCTTTATGGAGCTGCATGCTAAACAAAAATAAGAAAAAATTCGTTATCTTCAACATAGCTGCATACTTATCATCTCCAAACAAAGTTAAAGATTTACTATGTTGATGGAGAGTAGATGAGGGATTAGTGTGATATCGCAGTAAAATTTCTGATGGGTTGCGAGAGAGATGTCAATGAGGGATTGTAGAAAAGTATAAACGCTGCTTGGATAATCAAAAGAGCCTAGCGTCGCTCAATTCTTTTCCTGATGTTTCCAATTTCCTAAACGGTATACTAAAAGCTGATAAAGAGGACTTTCCTGAAACACTTTGGAAGTACGAAGAAAAAACAGGAAGCTATCGGAACTACTCGCACATTCATGAATATCGTTTGTTATATGCTCACAAACTTCCATTCAAATGCAAATAGTTTACACGCAACAATAACAACCACGAACATACTTCATTTGTTAAATATATCATACCAGTGTTCAAATATTTCAGCCAGGAAACAAACCCTATTAAATCCTTTTGGCGTGGAAAGAGTTTGGAAACATATGGAATTGCTACATTGGAAAACAACGATTATGTTACGAGCTATTCAGACAGAAATCATGCAGATGCTTTAGGAAAGAACACTTTGACAGACGGTGAGGAATTCTTCATCGAATCAAGTAATGGATCTGAAAAGGAAAATGTCAACCATTCGTTGGACGATACCCTGAAGTTATCAGCAAGATGCAGCGGCGCACTATTATAAATTATCAAGCAAATCAAGAAAGCTAGTACCAATTCCAGGACCAAAAAATCCACATTTGGTATGCAAGTGATCAAAAAGACCTTGATGCTTATAAAGGTAACACTGTCAAAGACTGGCAAGTGGAATGTTGTCGAAGTCGGATCGAGTCGCACGTCGACATGTTGGGAACCGCGGGGTCAGTGGGGATCTTTGTTTGAAATGATGGCAACAATATACAGTTATCCCCCGATTTAGGGAGCGGTCTCGGTTTCCTCAACACCGTTCGCTAAATCAAGGTCGTTCCCTAAACTTCGTTCCCTACATCGGGGAATGACTGTACCTTGAACTGTTAGAGCAACAAAAGCTAGATACAGCAATCATGGAGGAGTTTTGCAATTTGAAGGTGTTGTCATCTGAGTCTGTTACTGGCTATTTCTCAAGCGCGAGTCATCTATAATCATCAGTATTATTAGCGCAATCATTATTACTATGATCGCCCTCACCATCATCAGTTTATATTATTTTTTCTTTTGTTATATACAACTCATTAGGCTATACGTAGTAATTATATGTGTTTGGTTTCTGCAATAAATAAACTTGCAAATTATACGGAACTTATGAATAACTTTCTCTTCTTTAAATTCATTGTTGAAGTAGCTAAAATCAAAAGCTCTGGGTTTGACGGATCAACCTTTTAGTTTAAAACATTTTAATTGACACTTCCCAAACTGGCTCTGGACTATTATTAATCTTGACTTCCTGATTGAACTAGTCACCATACATATTGAAGTATTAGCTTCAGACTTTTTGATCTTTTTAGTTTTTCAACACCTTGTGCCAATTGTTGAAAGTTTACTTTTGTACTATATGCAGCCTCTCCACCCTAACACCATCTGAAGAATGTATTATGTGAGGCTCAACCTTTCAACTTGTCGCTTTTGTCACTTACGGTGTCTGCCGTTTAGTTTTCAAATTAAAACAGTATTGCAACATTCTCTAAACATTTTTAATTTACACATGTATTCCTTTTTTTTTTATGGGAAGTAGCAATAATGCCCATTTTATGAGACCATAACAGCAGCCAACAAGATGAGACTCAATGCTTTAAGCAGCGAAACTTTGACCTGAATTATTTTAGCTACTTTTGGTATTATTTTGCTAAATTTGGACATCAGAGCAAGTTTAACAGAATACTTAAAATTGACTAGTTCAGTATTACGAATTTTATTTTCTTTTGAAATTTATTTCGTTTGGTTGGACTCTTTACGCTCGAGTAAAGTTACGAAGAATGGAAGGTTGTGGCCTTTGGGTAAGCTCTTGTTTGCTAGTGGACATTAGTTTGGCTCATGAGAATGTTGACATTCTTCTTTGTCTTGACAGGATCTTATTCAAGATCAGCAGCTGGGACCTTGCGCTAGAGAAAGGTACTTGAAGACCAAGAGAACAAAACCCTTACCAACTACTTATTTTATATCGATTCGGTTATAGAATTATCAATCTTTTGTGTGTACTGTTCATTCTCTTGTGCTCCTTTTCAATTTTGCTTTACAATGGAATCACCCATTTACGGAACAAAAAAAGAAGGTATCTTTACAAGCCACTTAATCAAGCGAATTTCCAAAAGACGAGCAATTATGGAGCTACCAGCTCAGCCGAGAGTCACTTTGGATCGAGCTCTCTTGAACTGCAAGAGAGCTGTACACGAGTATCTCAGCCTTGGTCATTGTACAGCTGGGCACGACTTCTTTTATCAGGATTTCAATTGGCGATTACAATTTATGTGACATATTCACTAGCACAGGATCCATCTGGTATTGATACACTAATTGAAGGCGATTACAATAGTTTGATGCAGATGTATTATGGTCGTATAGCCTTTTGGGTATGCTAAAAAAATGGAATGAATTGGAGTAGACATTGTTTCTTATGTGTTGGATAGGTCTTTTGTACGCTAGCTGCTTTGATGAACATTGCTTTGTCTTTTCCAGCTTCAAGCAAAAGTTTAGCTGATGTCGTCTGCAGACATCTAAACATATTTTATCTGATTCATTTCTTCATCTCGCTTATCAACTGCTATGCATACTATTCAGTCTTTGATTTTTCTATCATCAGTCAAAGATATCAACTTGATATAATTGACAGTGGTATTACATTTCTTCTTCTGATAATTGTTGTGAATGAAACTCGATATGCCCCACTGAAAACCATTGTGGCAGATACAGTAAGTGAGCTGATGTCTCAAAACCATAAGGCAACAGAAGACTGACTCAGTGGTTAGGGGCGTGAGATGTCATCTGAGAAATGGGCATCTATTTATTCCAAGTTCATGTTTTCTTGGATTAATGGAATGATGAAGAAGGGCAGTTCTCGGACACTGAATGATGAAGATTTAATCGAACTTATTCCTGAAAATCGAACACGAAATGTTCTTCACAAGTTCCGTAGGCATAGAAAAGCAACTATTGCATTGAGTATTCTTTCTGCCTTTAAGCTACCTTTATTTATCCAATTCTGTTATTGCTTTGTTTGGTCTGTTCTCATGTTTGGTCCTCCTTATTTTCTCAATAAGATTATAAAGTATATTGAGCACTGTCATGATCAAGACTTTCATGTACCCGCATCTACTGCATTCTTCTACGTGCTTGGCCTTTTCTTGACATCAAGTATACAGTCACTTAGTTATCAGCAGGCACTCTACATTGGCCGCACTCTAGGTATCCGTGTTCAGTCGATTATTATTGGCGAAGTATACAACAAGTCGCTTAAGCGTAGAGATGAGAGTGGAGGCTCAGCAACCAAATCATCTGTTGATCTTGCTGCTAGCGAATCAGCTGCAAAAGTGAAAGCCAACATCAACAACTTGCTTTCTGTGGATTCTCAAAAGATGGGAGAAGTCATGGCATACATTTTCTTTTTTTACTGCTTCCCTATTCAAGTCATTGTATGTGTTTGGAGTCTATACGCTTTGTTGGGTCATGCTTCGTTATGGGGCGTATTTGTGATCTGTGTTTCTCAGCCGTTGACTTATTACTTGAGCAAGCGCTTTCAAAGTTTACAGCATGCATCTATGGCTTGCACAGATCGCCGTATCCGTCTTATGACCGAATTGCTATCTGCTATCCGCATCATCAAGTTTTTTGCTTGGGAGAAGCAGTTTCGCGACCGTGTCATCAAAGCCCGAGATGACGAACTTGATAAGGTTCGCTCACGCTTATATTCGTTTATGTGGATAGGAAACGTTTGGTTTTTTATTCCAGTTTTGATCATGATAGCAGTCTTCTATGCCTATACTAATCAGTATACCCTGACAGCCTCTACTGCTTTTACAGCTTTGGCTTTATTCAACAACTTCAAAAGCACGTTAGATGAACTTCCTTTTATTACTACTTTCATTTTACAGGCCAATGTCTCTTTAGGTCGAATTGAAAAGTTTTTACAGGAAGAGGAGGTCCAGTTACCAAAGCAAAATCTCTCTTCCCAAACTAGAATTGGTTTTATCGATAATGCTAGCTTTAGCTGGTATCCATCAAAGGAAGGTTCTGTTGCACCTGTACATCTAAAAAGCTTGAATCTTTCTTTTCCTGTCAATCAACTCTCTATCATTTGTGGACCTACAGGATCGGGGAAAACAACAATGCTTGCAAGCTTATTAGGCGAAACATACTGTCTTTCTGGAGCTGCTATACTACCTAGGAAAGATGCTTCTTCATCCTGTTCATCAATAGGAGGGGCAGTTTCTGGCGTTGCCTATGTGGCACAAACTGCATGGCTACAGAATTGTAGTATAAGAGAAAACATTTTATTTGGTCTCCCTTTTGACAAAGATCGTTATGAAAGAGTTTTGTATATGACTGCTTTGACAAGAGATCTAGACATTTTGGAGTTCGGCGACTCTACTGAGATAGGTGAAAAGGGTATCACGCTAAGTGGTGGTCAGAAACAAAGGTAATGAGTTAGAACAAGATTTTTATTTGCATGTTTCTTTTAAGCTTTTCGTTTTTATAGGGTGGCTATTGCAAGAGCTGTTTATTCTCAAGCAGATATTGTCATTTTGGATGACTGTCTTAGTGCTGTGGATGCCCATACTGCCAAACATTTGTACCAACACTGCCTCATGGGCGATTATATGAAACACCGTACTACCATATTGGTAACTCACCATGTTGCACTCTGTATAGGAGGTGCTAGCTATGTAGTCGTTTTGAATGACTCGGGATCTGTTGTTGCTGATGGTGCACCCTTAGATGTCATTAACACTGGTGCACTTGGTGAAGACATATCAAAAGAGAGCTTGTTGTTACATTCAGAAGCTGAAGAGGAAGCTGCTGTAAACGGTTCTATTCCGGAAACACCGAAAAACGCAAGCACGAAAATGCAAACCAATGGTGCTGGAAGACTTGTCCAAGAAGAAAAACGTGCTGAAGGTGCTGTCACTAAAGAAGTTTATTACACTTACATTCAAGCAACAGGCGGTGTTCTCTTTTGGGTTGCTGTCATTCTTTTGTTTTGCTTTGCTCAAGGATCTGTGCTGGGCCAGGATTATTGGATCAAAATCTGGTCTGCTGCTTATAACACTACGGAAAGTAACCTTGTTGAAGATAACATCAGCATTTATCACCAAATGTCCTTGCCAAATGATGCAACTAGTCAGCTTTCTGGAATTGATGCTATTGCTCCTCCACCCATCACAAGGCTCATAAAACAAGTTACACAGAGAGATACAGTTGATATTGGCTATTATCTTGGCATCTATTTCCTAATTGGTGCACTTTCATTAGCACTCACTACACTAAGATCACTTTTGTTGTATTATGGTTCCTTGAAAGCATCAAAAGTTATCCACAATCAATTACTTGATCGCATCCTCCGCGCCAAAATTCGTTTCTTTGATACCACTCCAATGGGACGCATTATCAATCGTTTTTCTTCTGACTTGGAATGTATTGATCAAGCTGTGGCACCATCTCTATCCGCTTTGCTTTATTCTGTAATTGCTACTGCTTATGTGGTTATTTTGGTTTCTGCTATTACTCCTGCCTTCATTGTTCCTGGAATATTGATTGCACTACTCTTCCGATCCATTGGTGTTTACTATTTAGAGACATCTCGAGACATGAAGCGTCTTAATTCAGTTTCACGTAGTCCAATTTATGTTCAATTTAATGAGACTGTTGTTGGCGTAGCTACTATTCGTGCATTTGGCTGTCAAGAGCGGTTTATCAAGGAAAATCACAACAAGATTGATTCTAATAACAGACCTTTCCTTTGGATGTGGGCAACAAATCGCTGGCTTCATTGCCGTGTTGATATTTTGGGCGCCCTTGTTAGCTTCTGTACAGGTGTTGTACTAGTCATCTCTCGCAACTGGGTTAATCCTGGTCTGGCAGGTCTTTCGCTTAGCTATGCACTTACATTCACTGGGCATATTCTTTGGGTTGTACGTATGTATGCAGTTAATGAAATGAATATGAACGCAATTGAGCGCGTGCGCGAATATCTTGACATCGAGGAAGAGGCACCTACACATATTCCTGAAACATGTCCTCCTTCATCTTGGCCTGAAAATGGTGTTGTTAAAATCAATGATCTTTATATGCAATATGCTCCGGATACCCCGGCTGTTCTTCGCGGCTTATCATTCAAGACTCGCCCTAGAGAAAAGATTGGTATTGTTGGTAGAACAGGCTCAGGCAAATCTACTTTGGCTATGTCCTTGTTTCGGTTTATGGAACCTGCATCTGGACAAATATGCATTGATGGTGTTGATATTTGTCACGTTGGTTTGGATGATCTTCGTTCGCGCTTGACTATCATTCCTCAAGATCCTGTGTTGTTCTCTGGTACATTACGTAGCAACTTGGATCCTTTCGGTCAATACGACGATGCTGTTCTGTGGGCAGCTCTAAAGCGATCTCACTTAATCGATGAACCAATACGAGATGTGTCTGCTACATCGCATTCTGATAATAGTTCTGTTAATACAAGCATGATTACTTTGGACTCTGTTGTCACAGAGAATGGCAGTAACTGGTCTCAAGGTCAACGCCAGCTAATCGCTTTAGCTCGTGCTCTTGTGAAACGCACCTCATTGATTGTCTTGGATGAAGCAACCTCTTCCGTTGATTTTGATACCGACCAACAGATCCAAGAGACAATTCGAAAGGAATTCAACAATTCCACCTTACTCTGTATTGCGCATCGTATTCGTACAGTAGCTGACTATGATCGAATTCTTGTACTGGATCATGGCCAAGTAAAAGAATTTGACTCGCCTTATATGCTTATGAAAAAAGAAGACAGTATATTTCACCAAATGTGCCAACGCAGTGGTGAGTTTTCTGAGTTATTAGCAATTGCAAAGGCAAAGCATGAAAAAGTGCATTAAACATCTTTTTTACCATCTGGTCATTGAATACCTGATTATTGTTTTTACATATAAATACAATACAGATTATATTTCATTTTTAATCATAAATACATTATTTTTTCAGTTCAACATAATTAGCAGGGAATAAACCGACATGTTTGCCATCGGCAGAAAGACCTTGCCACCAATCTTCACTGACAAATTCAATTTGAGTTATTACATCGCCTTCAGCAAAAGAGATTTCATTGTCTTCTTCGGCTTCATAGTCATAGAGTGCAGTAGCCGTATTGCCTGAGCTATGAGGTTTCTCTTGCTGCTGTTGTGGTTGTGGCTGTTGTTGTTGTGGTTGAGGTGGAGGAGAAGGTGGAGGAGGAACAGATGTTTCGGCTGGAATTTCTTCTTGCTGTTCAATAACTTGAACATAATTGGCAGGGAACAAACCTTGCTTCTTTCCATCTTCACTGATACCAAACCACCAGCCTTCATCCACTTGATCGATTTGTGTAATTATCTCACCCTCGACAAGTGGCATTTCGTTTGCTTCACCTATTATTTCATGAATTGAACAACAAAAATAAGTTACTATGTGCATTATACAAATCAAAATTAAAACAGACCAGCATCATATTCAAACATTACAACAGCAGAGACACCTTGAGAATGACTGTCTGCAGTAGCAGCGGAAGCACTTGCAACACCAGCGGCATGAACAGCACGATCGGCGGTCTAAAAAAATCGAAATTAATTTTATGGTGTTTCAATCTAGAAAAAATCTTACTTCATCTAATTGAGAGTGCAAAGCTTCGGCTTGCTTTTGACGCTCTTGTTCTTGTCGTTGAGCCTCCTTTGCTTCTTCTTCTTGCTGGCGCTGACGTTCTGCAGCTGCAGCTGCTTCTTGACGCTCATGCTCCTCTTGAGCACGACGCTTATCTTCAGCTTGGCGCTCTTGTTCCTGAAGTTGTCTCTGCTTTTCCTCCTGTTGCTTTCTAGCAATTTCTTCCTGTTCAGCTTCGTATTTGCGTTGTCTTTCTTGCTCTTCTAGTGCTCTTTGTCTTTCTTGATCCTCAAATGCTCTTTGTCTTTCTTCTTCCTCCTCCATCTCTTGTTGACGACGATGACGTTCTTCCTCCTCTCTTTGTTGGCGTTCTGCAGCTTCTTGCTGTTCACGCATGCGTCTTTGCTCGGCCTCTCTTTGCTGTCTCTGCTCCTCTTCTTCCTGTCTGCGTCTAGCTTCAGCTTCTTCTCTTAATGAGGTATCATCACTTGTTTGATGAGAAGTGAATTGCCTTGCCTTCTCTTTTTCGCGCTCAACTACTTCTCTTTCATATCTTTCACGTTCAGCACGCACAGCACTTGCACCTGAATCTTGGTTTTGAGCTGCGTTCCAGCGCTGTTCCAACTTCTTTGGGGCGGTTTGAACAGGTGTATAATTAGTACCAACAGGTGTTGGTGCATTCTCCTTTGTCATAGATTGGCGTTGCATAGCTGCAATATCTGGGATTTCTTCCTTTTTATAGACGGAGCCCTAAAGGAGAAAAGATTACTACTTGGTGAAATTCGAAAAAAACCATTTTTTTTTCATTTACCACAGGAGCCACTCTAGGCTGAGGTTTAGCAGCCTCCTTGTGAACACTATATTTTGCACCAGAAGATTCGGATACGCGCTTCATAATCAATGCTGGTTCGACATCAGCCTATAGAATCATGATAAGAAAAAAATCCTTTTTTCAATTGCTGTTTTCCAACCGTTTTATAGTTTTACCTCATCACGAGCATTGATTTGAACATGGAAACTCTTTGTAATGATGTGTCAGATAGACAGAAATTTGAGTTGTCTTATAACATTACCTTAAAAAACTTGGATACGTCGCTTAATTGTGAGTTGAAAAAAGCTTTACGAAGCTCAGGAACACCGCTGCCACACTATGACGACATCAGTACCTTGTTATAACAAAAGTACGCAAAGAAAGACCGAGATGACAAATCACTTACCCAACCAATAAAGACAAATTTGGGAAGCTCAGTATTAGGATCAATCACTTTAGCGTACGCAAACTGGACCTTGCCGTCCGAGAACTCATCAGAAAGCTCTTCAAGACCACCGTCTGTTACAAGTAGAAAATAACAGCGTAACAAGAGGTTAGTTGTTTATTCTGAATACTCTCTTTACTATTTATGTCTTTTATCGCTCGTCTAAAAAGTATACATTACCGCCTGTTGCTTGAACACGAAGGTCATAAGTGCCTTTATCATATGCATATATCAACCAGTTTGTATCGTCTTGTTCACTAATAACAGCTTGATATGCTGCATCAAGTTCTTTTCCATGTGTGCTAAAGTTGACGTGATGACTCATATTCGGCGTCAATAACAAGAAAAAAATAAGAGAAGAAAGTTCAAGACTCTTGGCTTTTAATTTTAGAAAATGGCGGTATTTGAATGGAAAAAGTCTCGACATTCCATATTTTCATGCAAATATGAAAGTAATAACATCATTACATGATTCTATTCTGGAAAGGAAAGTATGTAAGCCATAAATTCAAACAACAAGATTCGATAATCTTATAAACGTTATGCTTGATCATGCTGGGGCTCGAGCATTGGGGCAAGATTGCCCAAACCAGCACTATCTTGTTCTTTAGTCAATTTGATGACTGGGTTTACTACATCACTGAACTGAGTACAATTTTCTGGGCTATAGATATAATCCGAACTATTGGCTTGGTACTCCTTTTCAAGGCTGTAAGTGTTATCCACAGAATCCTCCAACAAGCACAATATTCAGGTTCGTTTAGGTTATACAGTATTTCACTGATGCTTATTACCTTAGAATTGTATCAGTTGAGAAAGATACATAATCTTTTCATCGGAGTCTAGAAGAATCTCCATATAAGACTTTCTTCAGAAGTCAAACAAACCGTCTTCTTTGTAAAAAGAAACTCTCCATAAATGCAATTGCTTGTCTATTGATATACAAAAAACAACAATGGAACTCACAAACATGTCTTGCAAAAATTGTATATTACCTTCAGCTTGCACAAAGAAACCCCTCGTACGACTGAATGTCTCAACTAAAGCGAAAGGGAAGTCATTGGTAATACATTTGAGCATCGTGAGGATGTCATACATGCCTTTATGATGATCGAGCTTAACTTTAACTTTGTCAGTATCTGAAAAATGGCTAGAAGTTTCCGGTAAAAGCAATTAGCATTTTGCTGTGCTTTTGAAGGCTGTCTGACACCAGTTGAACAAAATGGGCGCCGTTTTGTCTTTGTTTGTTTGATTTGTCTTGAAACATAGGTCTCTCTAAACTGCAGCATCAACCCTGATGTTTTTTTTTAACCAATTTGGCTGCTTTTTGTTTTATTTTCAATAAAACTTCTTTACATGCTTTGGTCTACTAAGCTTTCAATTGCTGCCAATCATCAAAACAGCTTCTTTACTCCTTTCGTTGCTCGTCTCATTGCCTTGCAACTCTATAGAAGCCATTCCTATATCATAGACCTTAATCAGAAACCAAAGCCAAGAAGCTCAAGATCTTTCTCCTGAAGCTCTACAAACCGCAAAAAATATTCCAAAGAAGATCATTCGCTTTTGTGTTAATAAATCAAAAATTCATAGAATAAGAAATAGCTGCATAATTTAACATCCAGAAAAAAATGGCATTAAAAAAATCAAGTCAGGAAGTAAAAAGCATCATATTTTATTGGCTGACAAATGCCTACGTAGGTATTTGACAAAACCTTGGTGCAAAACCTAGGTGCGCGGAACTTTAATCAAAACTTAAGTGCTAATCTTCAGTGCGTCTAGATGACTATAGCATAAATTAAAAGCATGTTGGCAAACCACAAAGTAACTCAATCAAGTATGCCAGTATATTGCTTAATTTTTATTTAAAAAACAGAAGGCTTTTTATGTACAATTGACTCAATAATTCTACTCATTTGTGTCCTTTAGATGACTTGATGTACAACATTATAAATTTGTAACCAGCGTTGAATTACGAAATCTAAGCCATGAATTGGTGTGTAAGCAATGTGTCAGGACAACAAGATGGCATTAGATCAAGACAGCATGTTATTTTACATCATTATAGAAGCGTTCTGAAAACTATGTTGCTTGCGAAAATAAAGACACAAGTGCTTTATAGCATAACCAATTATATGAATATTTTACCTTGCATTCGAAATGTATAAGGTCAAGATTCTTCTTCTTATGTAGTACAAAAATTTTTTTTGAGAAAGAAAGGGAAGACCAGATTCTTTAAAAAATAATTGTCTTTCTGTCCCTTGGCTGACCAGCACAATCAGCTTCCCTAAAGCAGGAAGTACTACATCCTTTCAATGGTCAATAATTAATTTCCTAAAAATCTTTATTTTCATATCTTATATTAAACTCATTTCTACATGAAAAAAAAACCATAAAATGGTGCAATTATTCACCACCTGTTAATGTAAAGCACGATCAGCGCTCAAGTGACGAATAGTGATAGCCATTTCCAATCGTACAGAATGATTTAATATTGTATTAGAAGTTGTAGTTTGGTTAGTCTTTTGTTTCAAACTTTGTGAATTTGGCGTTACGCATAAGTTAAGGTAAGCTCCTCTTTCTAGAATATGGCTAAACCAGTTTGTGTGACCTTCAGCTCTGCTTTTCTAGCGTAAAAATTAAAAAGTTGATCTCAAGCAATAAATGCGTCTCTCTCTTTGTCTTTCTCTCTATGATTTAATAATGGAAAGCTGTTCCTAAAGCGCTGAATGAAAAAGAAAGTAAGAATGTCAAATATAAACAAATGACTTCATCAACGTGCTTATCTCTCCACGCACTCACTCTAAATGCTTGTATCACATTTTATTGCATAATGCTCAATTGTATTGTGGCCAATTAATCAAATCAGTCTCTGTACGCTTATCCAATTCTTTGGTGTTCTAGAAGCTCAGCTTTTGGGTACAAACAAATAGACGATGTGTATGTATATATATATAATTTACAATAAGCATCACTTTCAATAAAGTGCGGAAAAATAATTACATCTTACCATGACGTTAAATAGGCTGTAATCGAAGAGCATTTGCTGTGTTCTGAATTTTGTCCGACACACGCACTGACGCAAAAAAGTGATCATGATAGAGAGGATACAGAAAAAGAACAAAAAAGAACTTTAATATTTACATGAATTGAGAGAGCAGAAGAGAAGAGAAAAGCAATGAAATTTACAAAAACACACACACAAAAAAAAAAGAGGCATAGGATAGAATTTACAATAAAGCAGAATGAGATTTTTTTGCCCTTCGCTTTCTAAGTGTACCGTTGGCTACTTTTTCTTGACGAGTAACACGTCTAGAGCGCATTTCGGCATGACGATTGCGATAAGAATCAACAGCACGCTGAATAAGCCCACGGCGACCACAAAGTTGATCTTGATTAAGCCAACAAAGTTCCCAGCCTAGCTTGTTGCAGCTAGTCTCGTATTCCCAGCGATTGCCATCATACTCTTCTCTAGATACATTAGCTCTTGGATAAATCTAAATCAAACAGAATTAAGTAAAAGGAGTTCAAGTATTTCTTTTTTTAGGGTCCTCACTTACAGCATTCTGAACTCGAAAACTAATCGGAATATGATCTAAACAAACATTTTCTACATCGGTACGGACAGTGTACTCCTTTACTAAGCGATCATGTGAATAAAGAAAAGTAATGTGCTCAATGCCATCAATGATTCGAGCAACAGGTTCATGAGCAGAAAGAGATACGACTGAAGCAACAGAAGGTTGCGATGATGCTCTTCGACGATATGTGCGCGTAGGTGTATGATGGCTATCGGTAGATTTACGGCGACCAGGACCACGGCTTTTGATTGTAGGCGTGGAAGAGGAAGAAGTCAACTTACTCTGAGGAATTACGCTAACAAGTGGTGGTGGCGACAATGAATTGCCGTTTGGCGAACTAGATATGGGTGTAGAAGGCGTAATTTCGCGATGCGTACTCCCGAGTTCAGTCACACTCTTTCTCTTACAATTGGAAAGAGGTGTCGTAGTGTTCGACGAAGCAGAGGAGGTGGAAGATGATGATGACAATGAAGATGGAAGAAGATTATTAACATGTGTATTAGGCGAACTAACAGGCGGTGTAGGTGGTAAGACAAATTGATGTTGATATGTAACGGGTTGGTGTTGCATAAATACAGTGTTACTCAATGGCCAATCTTCTTTAATTGTGGGTGGTACGTGTATGCCCCGAGAAGTGTTCCAAAACAAGGGATCCAAGGAACTTGCGATTGCTTGCTGTGATGAAGTGTCATTGAATTGGCTGGCATCAGGACCAGATATTGGCCACAAGGTTTGGTCAACACCAACAAGACTTGACATATCAAGCTCAGTAGAATTCAAAGTATGCATCAAATCATGCTGTTGTGGTGGCTGAAAGTTTGACTGGTTCTCAGGTGCTACAAGAGTTGGCCACGACAAGGTTGCTTCCAAATGGTATTTCGCCTGTTCTCTACATGGAAAAGGTGCCATTTTATTATCTATATTAAACCCAATAAACTGCTCAGGTGAATCAGATGCGTCAAGATATACTGTGTCCATAAGTCAGTTTTTTTTAGAATTCGAGAGAGAGAAAAAAAAAAGATAAACAGAGATTGTCTTTTCAGATATCTAAGGAAAGAAAAGAGAGAGAGAGAGAGAATTGTCAAGAACAAACACATGTTTCTCTTTTTATAATTGAAGAATTCCATTGGATTTTTTTAATCCTATGCGGACTATAGATTCAGACAGACTGCCGTAATAGAGACGAAAGATGTAGTACAGTGCTTTCTTAGTTTGAAACACTAACGAAAAAAGTTGCGGAATTTTAAATAGGACATGCAGAAGTTGATTTATTTTGTCAACATACGCCATCACCGGAAACATATTCCATAAAGAAATAGAAATTCGGATAGCGCTTTTAAAGACATTGAAGATATGTTGACATAATAAGGATTGTGCAATTTCTTAGATCAGATTGATCAACTGTAGCTTACTTGGAGAGGTTCTTTATCGAAACATTTTCGTAACTTTAAGTCAAATTGTTGACAGAATGCACAGAAGATCTTCCAAATATGCTGTCAACTATGCCCGAAGACAAAGTTTCCTTCTTTGGCACTTTCACTTTCCATCTATACCCACAGCCACGGACTAAGATTGTTCAATAGGATAGATCTCAGGAGAATGCACTAAAGATATGAATGTTCATATTATTAACTAAAAAGAAGACTCCGTTTCTATTACCTGATCTAACATTATTATCCATGGTAAAACAATCATCTTTAAAACGGTCATGTTCATCAAGCTACATTCAAGTTGATTTGAGACGGAATCCAAGTAATGTTTAAGAGCAGTTCTTACTATACTCGTGTGCTTTGACTCATCTGTACTTTTCTTTTTTGAGTTTTGCTCACACTATCTTCCTGATCTTGCCACCAATAATATCCTAGGAACATACCGCCTTCCAGGATAGTCAATGCTCTATCACTAACTTTCGAGCTTAACAATAACGGTTTGAGCTTCTTTGATGTATCTAACCATACGACTCAGTTTGAAGTAAGAGACTGGCTGATCAATGAAAATGTAGTTTTCTTTCAATAACTTTGTGCATTAAAGCTATTGCTTACTTGAAGCGCACTACCAACACTAGTAGGAATGCTTCTTTCGTGGACTCAAAACAATTTTTCTTTCAATGGTTGGAGCACAACTACTGACTTGTAATCTATTGGGGTTTTCAAATTGATTATCAAGACTTCTCCTTACTACATTCATAGTCAGTCTAATATTCTCGCTGTAATTTTAAGCAAAATGGAAAGAAACCGCGACAATCTATCCTTGATGAACTTTGTCTTTGTACGAAAAACTTTGTCTGATTCTTATATGCTATTACAAGAAGATATGACATGCCGATGCTATCTGTTTCTTCGTTGAATACTACTTTGTCAAAAGCAATTAAAATAACAATACTATTTTATCTAATTCGAGTAGCTATAACAGTAAATCGAGAATCGCCGATAGAGAATTAAGAATAGGATGACATAGTTTAAAGTTAGAGAGTATTATGAAAAACAGAAAATACAAATTTATGAATCTCAATCCAGGCACCTTATTGACTTTGTTTTCATTGGCTCTTGATGCTTCATATTTTCACCTTAATTCACTGATCATGATCATGTATCCTTTTTCTTGTTTGAAGAACAACTGGATAGTAAATCCTATTTGATCAGGCATCTCTGTAGTCCTACCAAGAGAAACAACCGACAGTTGATTTACTGGTTGACTTGATTGCTCCTTTACGACATGAATAAGTTAGCAATTCATACAAAACAAATATATATTGAGGCAGTACTTTTTTTTTTTTACTTTGATTCGATAGTCTCTTAAGCTATTTTCAATGTTGAACCATTTGCTTACTTTGTCTATCTGCCTATCAAGTATAAACAATGCCTTTATGACAAATTTCTCTTATTGCACACAAATTACTTTTGATTAGTCTTCTTTGAGGCATTGGAAAAATGGTTGCTTGTGTAAAACAAGCTTTCACACAAAATATCTCCCTTTGTTTTACAGTGATGTTTTATGATTCATCTTGTACATATGTTGCTCTTGTTATGATCAGTTCTTGTTTGTTTGGCTTTGCTGTAGATTGAAATTGATTGTTCAAACTGAATGAAATAAGAACATTTTTTTTTTAGTTTATTGTCTATGACCCAGCACAATTTAACAATAAGCATCTTGTATTGACAAGTCTAATAAATCGATTCATTCAATAGAGAGAACCAGACTTGAAGTAAGAAATAGAACAAGAACTGTTTAAACAAGTCAGACAGGAAACCCACATTATCATATTGAGAATTATTGTTTCCTTCTATTCACACTAATGAAACATACACAAGCTGTAAATCCGAGTATTCTTTTTTTTTTATCCACAAGAAAAGCACACGGTTTCGGATTTAGCGCATCTTGCATTTCACTGAACTGATGTGTGCTACACTATCGCTAGCTCAAATGATTTAAGAACAAAACGAACCAAGAAAAAAAAAACGTTGCATCTTGCGTGCTTTTACTTTTTACCCTGATGCTTATGTCTCAAAACATCAGGGACAACTAAAATTCTTATTCATAGTACCCTCTTGAGAAGTACGAGGTTTCATTTGATTTCCTTATAAGGTGGTCATTGACTGCTGCACCTTTACGTATTTTAAAAAAAAAACTTACCTTTTCTTATCCTTGGTCATCATTTGATCAGCTAATACATAGAAAACTAACTTTTGTTTGTAGCTTGTACAAGTTTGGAATCTTTGTTGTAGTAAAGGTTGAGATTTTATACAGGCAATTAGGATACTTCAAAAGTCATTCTACTTACCTTCAATCTTACCATTCAATAGATTGTTTGAGAGAGAGGGAAAAACTAAATAGATACGAAGCCATAAACTACCTTGTATATTCCCCCCAAAGCTACTACGTCAATGGTTGCTGTGTATTTACTATTATTTTAAACCAATAAAGCTCAGTCTTGTTTCTCGCTGCAAGAGTTTATTGTTTTACTTGATGTTTATACCTACTATTTATCCTATTGATAGAACGCCAGGTTGAACTGTTTAAAGACTACGTTAAGGCTACCATGTTCCTCTTTAACCTTGCTCATGTTTTTGAATATGTTCCTTACAAAGAAAAGACTAGTAAACAAGGTACATTTTCGAAAATAGAGCGAATCAATTGTTTGATGGAATTAGAACAAATAAATGATTTAAATTTAAAGTTTTAAGCTAGACATTCTAACTAAGCCGCCCATGCCTTTTGGCCAGTGACAATAAAGTTGAGTTGTGTTCTCCTGTTGTCTAGTTCAAGACGAACTATATTTAATCTTGATATATAAGTCTTCTCGATATGGTTGAGTTTCGATGAGCAGAGATGAAAGAGAGCATAGTGTAGGTATTAAAAAGAACTCAAGAAATTGGATGTTACAAAGCATATCTACAAATTGAACAAATGCGGTAATGAAAAGCAATGTTAAATGTCATGAATTAAAAGAAGAGAGCCGATAGTGGATTGAACCTTTCCATACCATATAAGCATAAAATAAGCGCACATACACCTTTTTTTTTTCTGGATAACTTTTTGGCGATCACTGTCAACACATGACATGGTTAGACGTCCGCTTCATAATTATAGTGCGTTATATAGTTGTACAACTGCATTCAGAATTGATTCTAGGCTATTCAGGTATCCATCTAACAAAACACACAATACCTTCTAAAAGCTTCAACACATAATGTAGGCACTCGATTTTAATGAATAGCTTTATTTTTCTGGTACTCAATAATCACTTTATTTCCTTCGCCTATCGTGTTTAATTCATGAATGGTTTTGTTCTTTAGTGTGGGTTGAGTATAAAAAAAAATCCAGTGTGGTACAGCAAGTTATTTTTCTATTTTTAGTCAAAAATAAAAAAAAAGATTCTTTTATAGGTAAATTATATGAAACTATCACAAAGCGTAACATTACCTTTTTGTAGCATCTATGTTAAAGCTACAAAAAAAAAAGAAATAAGCAATACATTAGATACGCTTCTAACGATTGATGTGCTTCAGTATGATATAAAAAGAGATCAAGCAAAATAAGGAAATGTACGTTCAAGGAGCTTTGATGGCAACTGATTTCTTGTGTAGCCATATTTCTGTCTATTAAATTCATAATAAAGCGAAGAAAAGAAAATAGACGACTGCGGGCTTGTTGCACGATAAAATGAATATAAAGGCATTGCTCTAAAACAAGCATGCAGCACGGCATGTGCTTTCAACCTAATATCCATTTTGAACAGATTTCTCCTGCTCCAAGATCGTTTGGAGTAGCCTTTCATATTTTTTTTTTAGGATCCAACTCTGTTACTGCACTATTCCTTTCAGGAGTTTCGCTTCCTACAATGCATACACTATGTGGCTAGAGACTTATGTTCCTTGTACAACCTATCATTTTATCTTTTTTGAAAAGATCGATAGTTTGGGCTTTTACTAGCACTACACTGCACCTTATTTTACACCTATTATTATTATGGATCACTACACTTCAAACAAGATAGTTTTCCTACAAAGTCATGATTACACGATAGAACTGGTAATTGAGTTTCTTTTTTTTTTGTGTCCTCGTTCTCTATACCTCATTTGGAGAGATTATCGGAAAAAGGTAAATTTTCTTTTTGGTGTTATAATAACCAGTCTAAGGTTGTACAAAGTAAATTATGAAGCTAATTATAAAGCAGTTCCGCTTCACTAAAAAAAAACGCATATATAAAGTAAGGTCATCCATGAACAGATTTCTCTTTTCAACTTAGACCTTATTTATCTTCCCCCCTTTCCATTCATTAGAATATAAATCAATCCTTATAAACATGTTCATTAAGGTTTCTGCCGTCGCCATTGCTGCTCTTCAAGTTGCTAGTTTCGTTGAAGCTGCCAAGAAGTCTAACACCACCTCCACCTCTTCCAAGTTAGATAAGCCTCAAGACTACTACAAGTCCTGGAAGTCGCAAGTTGACCCTACCAACATCACTATCCCCGCCATCAGTCAAACTACCTCCACTGACCCTGTTGCCGAATGTGCTTACTACAGCCCTACCAACTTTGAATTCAACGAAAAGGAATGGCCTAATATCTGGGAGACCGCTACCTCCAACGGTATGGACAAGACCGCCGAATTCGTTGCTCTCTACAACTCCATTGACTGGACCAAGGCTCCTAGCATCAAGCCTCGTAAGTTGAAGTCTGATGGTTCTATTGACATGTCTAGCTATGACCAATCCAAGGATCCCGACTGTTGGTGGTCTGCCTCTACCTGTACTATCCCCAAGATCAAGGATGTGAATGCCGATATCTACACCTGTAACGAACCCGAAACCTGGGGTCTTACTTACGATGACGGACCTAACTGTTCTCACAATGCTTTCTATGACTACTTGGAAGAACAAAACTTGAAGGCCTCCATGTTCTACATTGGTTCCAACGTCGTTGACTGGCCCTACGGTGCTCAACGTGGTGTCAAGGCTGGTCACCACATTGCTGATCACACCTGGTCTCACCAATTGATGACTACCTTGAGCAACAAGGAAGTTTTGGCTGAACTCTACTACACTCAAAAGGCTATCAAGATGGTCACTGGTGTTACTCCCTTGCACTGGCGTCCTGCTATGGGTGATGTTGATGACCGTGTTCGTTGGATCGCCACTCAACTCAACTTGACTGCCGTCATCTGGGACCGTGATACTGATGACTGGGCTGCCGGTAGCTCCAAGACTGTTGAAGAAGTTGAAAAGACCTATGAAGAATACATCGAAATGGGTTCTAACGGTACCTACGCCAACAAGGGTCAAATCACCTTGACTCACGAAATCGACAACACCACCATGTCTCTTGCCTTGAAGTACTTGCCCAAGGTCCAAACTGCCTACAAGCATGTGATTGATGTTGCCACCTGTATGAACATCACTCAACCTTACCAAGAAAGCAGCATTACTTTCCCCACCTTTGATGAATACCTCCAGTCTGCTGGTAATGCTACTTCTGGTGCTTCCAACGCTACTTCTACTACCTCTGGTGATGCTGCTGGTACTACCAACATTGATCTTACTGGTGCTGACCTCAAGCCTACTGCTAACGGTGTTGTTGCTGCTGCTGCTGCTTCTACTGCTGCTGCTGCTGCTGCTGTTACTGTTGACACTGCTGCTACCTCTGTTCCTGCCGCTGCTATGCAACAAGCTGCTACCTCTGCTGGTTTCCAAATCACTCCTAATGGTTTGGCTTTAGCTGCTGCTGCTGTTGCTGCTATTGTCTTCTAAACACCACATTCCCCCCTTTTCTATGTAACATAAAAATAAATAAATAAAAATTCAATTTTTTATTTAATGATATGAAGTCTAATCTTGATGGTGATTGGTTATTTTCCTGATTCATTTACAGAAAAGATGTCATTTATTTCATCTCTTTTCTACTCTAGAAATGAATAGCCCTATTTGGCATGTTCAGTGACCCACAAGAAGTTGCTCCAACTTAAACTCAGATCATAAAGAACTTGTTTCGCTAAAGATAAAACAAGACTCTCCTTAAATAAAAAGCATAGCTTAATGTCCTGTTCTCTAGAAGGTATAGTAAGAGGATATCGCTTTCTTTTTTTCCTTTCTATTGAGATGGTGGATTAAATTGCACCACCATAGCTCCTTGACCATCTGTGTAACAAGTACTATCTCAAGACAATATAATAATTTGGAGAGAGAACATAAGGTTTCCTCTATTAGGACACCTTTTAAAAAAAGAAGTGCTTTAGCATTCTTCTCTTTCTTTAGTGGTCATCCATGTTTTTTTTTATTGAAAGCGTGTTTATCAAATGAAGCAAATACCCTTTTTTTTAGAGAGTCTTGTCCATTTCACTGGCTAGTCATTGGAAAGAACAAAAATGGCAGTGTATGAAATCCTTAAATTACCGCAATTCCATCAAAACTGATATCTCTATGATTTTGTAAATCCTAGAATGTGATGAGATGCCATGCTCCGTTCTAGAAATAGCTCTCTTAAAGCAGAGAATCATGATCATTCTCTCCATCTCACTCTTCCTTTCTAAATGCTTATCAAATGAAGGCTTTTGATTTGATCATTTCTCTTTGACAATGCAGACAAAGCCTTTAAACAAGCGCATTGGCTGCCCTTTAAATTACCTTGCCTCATCATAGATTCCGAGGTGATCTCTCAACCAATGAATATGGGCGCGTGTTTTATTAAAGATTGGCAGTGGCTAGAAAATGAACGCAACAGCCAACAAGCTTCCTACAGTCACAATCAACCTATGTGTTCTCTCTGTTTCTTTCCCTTTTTTTTTTTTTTTTTTTATAGACTTTCTTATTCATTCTCTTTGTAGTTCCCCCCCCCTTTTTTTTTAGCTCACTTTTTTTTCACCCCCTTTTTTTATCCTTTTTTTTTTAAAACCCTTTGCTAATAGCAAGCAAAGATCGTTAGGGAAAAAAAAGTTTTTCACTCATCTACTTTCTTTTTTTTTTCTATAAACAGTACTCATGAAGGTAAAAACTTATAATTTTCCTTAGTGGCAAACTCTCACTCAAATCACTTATTAGTTTGGTAAACAAATCCAAAGCCAGCAATTTACAGAATGGAGTCCCTATTACTTGGATTATAAAGGCCTAAAGAAGTTTATAAGTTCATTACTGAATACACCAGCAGACAGTCTAAAAGCATTAGGCTTACCACCTATTGACCTAGAAGAAGATCGAGCTAAACTACTTCAATCTCAAAAGGCTGCTTTCTTCTTTAAATTAGAACGCGAATTAGAAAAGGTATAAAGAAATAAAGAGTTGGGCAACTGTTGAACTAAAAATTCAAATTAGATCAATTCATTTTATCTTCAAAAGGAGAATGAACTTAAAGTCAGACTGCGATCATTGATTGACAAAAAGAAGGTGCTTCAATCTGACCTTCGCCGACTTAAACATGCTTCCACACTCTTTAAGGCCATTCAAGAAGCCTTTGTTCAGTTTGAACAAGAATTGACCAAGATTCAAGTAAGTCAAGAAAGAAAAGGAAAAGAAAGACAACTGACCAATTACATAGAAATATGTAGAATTAAACAATGAAGGCTTTCGTAAGATCTTAAAGAAATGGGATAAACGCTCTAAATCATCTACCAAAGAACTCTATCTCTCTCGCCAGATAGACATTCAGCCCTGTTTCAATACACAGGTACTCTGTGAACTATCCGATACAGCCTCAGCCAATCGTATCGAACTATCCAACATTCAAGCAGGTATTCCCATCAGTCCCACACACACCACCAACACTTCCTTTGTGAATGATGAGATTGACGATATCGAAATTGATCTCGTCAAGGCAGTCACTGCAGGCCAACCCAGTCTGATCAAAGAAATCCTGGATCGTATGATGCAAACACCTTCAGCAGAGGATCATGCACGATTGACACGCGTATTCTGGCATGCCTGTTCTGAAGCACCGCGTACAGTGATCGATATGCTGATTGACACGCAACTGGTCAATTTTCAATATGTGGATGATATCATTGAACGATCTTGTCTGCATGTGGCTGCCATGAATGGGCGAATGGATGTGATGGACATCTGTACACAGCATGGAGCGAATGTGGAACTGACAGATGCCTATGGAAGAACAGCCCTTCATTATGCTACCATGAATGGCTTTAGTGACTGTGTTTCCTTCTTGTTGACCTGTCAAGTGGATATTGAGCGTAGAGACCATGATGGTTTTAGTCCGCTGATCTATGCTATCATGAATGGACATACCAACTGTGTCGATATCTTACTCCAGGCCAATGCCAATATTGAACCCCGTCATGAAGGCGATCATATCCCACTCTCACTTGCCTGTCATTTTGGACAGACGGATATTGCTCTCATGCTCTATAACCGAGGTGCCAAAAACCTACCGAATGCTGAATCACTCTATCCACTTCATCTGGTAGCACGACAGGGCCATGCTGAACTCTGTCGTGTGCTCTCTCAGAACAGTCAGGATATTGACACACCCGACAAATACAATACCTGGACACCTCTCTTCTGGGCTGCCAATGATGGTCATGTAGAATGTGTGCGTATCTTGATCCATGCGGGTTGTAAGGTGAATGCGAAAGATGAAAATGGAAAGACAGCCTTGTATTATGCTGCCTGGGAAGGTCATATGGACTGTGTGCAACTCTTGTTGGATGCAGGCTGTGAAGTAGAGACAGACGTTCGTCAACTTCAACCTGCTCTACAGAAGATAGAAAGAAAGGAAGATGAATTGGATGTGATCCCCTCTCTCTCTTTACCTCCACCCATCATACCCTTTAGGATCTATGGTCATAACTACCTTGATCGAAAGCATCAGATCCAGATCAGTCTTCGTCAACCACCAATTCGACTCTATGACAATGCTCAAATCTCATCCATGCGACTGATTATTTCATCCAAACCAGATACAGGCATGATTCCACATAGTGTCATTTTGCCCTTAGTGGATGATCGTGATGTCTTTAATTTCCAGGTAGACAAGTTGGATGATTTCCTATTGGAATTTGATATTCTAGCGACCTTTGGTTCTAAAGTGCTCGGTCGAGGTGTTGCCTTACCTCAATCATTCCTGATGGACTTTCGCATTCCTGAGGGACATTGCACCATTCCTTTGCTGGACAGTCATCTGAAGGTGATGGGTGAACTTTCGTATGATTATTCAGTCATCAATCCCTTCCGTGGTGTTCAACTGGAAATTGGAGGTCGTATTGAGACCTATTGGAAATCGACTAATACAGTACCCAGTAGCTGTCCATCAACTGATTTACCTTCTGCACCTTCTCACTCTTGTTCAGCACAACATGAATTGAGTCTGAATGGTTCAGTCTCATCTACAGTACCTTCCTTTATCACTGCTTCTTCACTTTCAGGTGACTATGTTCGTGTGGTCATTCAGCTCACAAAGGATCTCGTGCCTGTGGTGTTTGCTAACTGGCTTGTGCCCTTCCAAGGCTTGGATTTGGCTGTCTCTGATCTGACATTACGGCAATTCCTTCAGATGGGTGAATCTCTGCTGAGACATCCATCCAATCACAATAAGGATGATATCTGTTTAACAACTGGCAATAGCCTGATGATTCAAAAGCTATCTAATTATACTTCCTTTCTTTCATTAGAACAGGTCTTGGAGGTAAGTGAATAAGGGATAAATCGAGACATGGTATAAGCTAATCTATGTGACAGAAACTTCCTTTGACAATGGGACTTCATCTTGAACTTAAATACCCTTCTCCAAGTGATCAAAGCCTTTACTCATTTTGTAATATCACAGACAGAAATACGTTTGTTGATAGAGTCTTACAGTCTATCTATGACCATGTCCGTTCCCTCTCTCCTGATACCGCCAGTCGTAGTCTATTCTTTTCATCGTATAATCCAGCCATCTGTATGGTTGTCAATTGGAAACAACCTAATTGTAAGTTGAAATAGTTATTTAATTTTTTTTTATATCTCACATCTGTATGTAGATGCTGTCTTTTTCAGTACACATTGCGGGATCAATATGTACAGAGGAGCAAAGCGTCGTAATAGAGATCAAAAGATGATCTACAAGCATGATGATGTGCGATGTTCTTCATTAAAAGAAGCAGTCAAGTTTGCCAGACAGAACAATCTGTTGGGTGTCATCTGTGGTGCACAGACACTGGTTCAAGTACCTTCTCTGATCAAGACAGCGAAAGAGAGTGGTCTGATTCTAGTGACATCAGGTGAAGCGAATTCTGACCCTCGTTATCGCTCTATTCAAGAATGGTATGGCGTAGATGCCATGATGATCAATCAATTTGTTCATTTTAATACATCCATGGCTGGTGCTGGTTTCTAATCCAAATTACCTTTTATATGTAATACACCTAGTTTACCTGACAATTAAGATAGTAAATAGTGCACTATTTAAGCTTTTTTTCAACATTGACCTGAGTTTTTTTTTATCTGTGCAACGTTACAACAATTCATCTCTCTTTTTTTCTTTTTTTTTTTTTAAACTTTCCAGTGACCACATTTCTTAAATAGAAAGATGGACACAGCTAATCTACAATGGAAAAGGTTTACAGTACAGGGTAAAATCCCTATCAATTCATATATGCAAGATGATATATGACTGATTTGAACCATAGATTTGGATTCATCCTCTGTAGTCAATGAAGAAGCCAATCTTCCAAAAAATGACACCAATCAGCCTATCAAGCGATATTCAAGAGATCAGATGTATGACTTGAACAAGACAACACAGGATGAATTGGGTTCTGTCTGTGGTCGATTAGTCAAGAGTTATCTGGAAATGGGCAGAATAGAGAGAAGACGATGGCAGCATCATGAGAGAACAGAAAACTACGCACCTTTCACTGACATGATGCCTACTCTCCACACACTCCCTGGCCTGGAGAATACGCCTACCTATAACACAACACAAGATGAATCAGCCAACTATCGCAAGTACATCAAAGTTACTCTTGGACTCAAGACCCATAAACATGCAGGCATTTAAGCAACTTAGTATTAGCCAATCAAGCTGTCTTGTTTAAAATAAATGGTCTATTCTATAAGGAATAGCTTACTCAGTGTAAAAAAAAGGAGTATGAGCCAATCAGAGAGCGTCTATTCAAAAGAAAATTTATGCCAGCCATGTCTCTTTTTAGAGGATAGAGAGAGAGAGATTAAAATCTTAACTTTTTATCACCTTATGGCATATTCTTGGGACTCTATTCGAAGTCAGGTCAGACAGTTTAGATCCAACTTACACTCTATATACCCTATTCAAGTATGGACATTGACCAAGGACTTTAGGATACACAACAAAGTCCTTTTCTATCTCTCGAATAACCGTGATCCAAACACCATTACGCCAACAGCACAACTCCAACTTTACAAGATCGATCTTGTGCAATGTAGGTTGATAACACTCTTGATGGCTTTGTTCTCATCTCCTTTTTTTTTTATAGTGGACCATCTCAACCAAGACCATTCAGAACAAGATTACCTTTATAGTCTATGGTCCACTTGTCCTGTTCTCAAGTCTAGAATAGCCATACCTGGTCTAGAGTTATATGGAGATAACAACTGCCTGAATCGTTCCAGTGTAACTCATTTTGATATTGTAGATAATACCATGCTTTTCACCTGGCGTGATGAGCATTATGTGATTCCTGATATCACACAAAAGGTAACTTTAAAGCTTGAGTGAATCTGATATTAACTTAACAACAGATGATACCCAAGTTAATCTCCAGTGCAGACAATCGATCAAACCTCAAGTTAGGTGGACACTATACCCATCTGGTTGCATTTGTGAGAGACCGAGATCTTTGGTTGACTGATCTTGAAGGCAATGAAACTCAGTTGACATTTTGTTGTTTAAATACAGACGATCCTACCCTCAGTTGTGGTACAGCAGACTATATGATGCAAGAGGAATTTCATCGTCTGACAGGCTATTATTGGTGTCCAAGCACCACAGACACTGAATGCATTGCCTATCTAGAGACAACTGAACTGGCAGTCGAACAGATCCCAATCACCACATCCACCTTGACACATACACCCACACATCCCTCTCAACTGATATCAGGACAGGAAGCCATGTTCCATTTGACAGATACCATTGAACTTGCAGATACAGTGCGTTATCCTCGTCCAGGCAAATCCAATGCCAAAAGTGACATTAAACTAGTGACATTCAGATGGCTCAATGGTCAACTAGAGCGATGTCATCGACAGCTATGGGGACACAATCGCATTCAGGCTCAGTTTCCCTGGATGGAATATATTGTTCGGTTTGGTTGGCTCTCAGATGGACAGAGACTCTGGCTTCAGTTACTTTCCAGAGATCAAAAGAGAACAGCCGTCATCTGTCTGGCAGCCTCTCAGTTCACAACAGCACCAGCAACAGAGAGGACAGAGATTGAGGTGATCTGGGAAGAAACAAGCAGTGCATGGATTAATGTGACAGATGCCTTCTATTTCATGTCCAGCACACAAGATATTCAACTGATCTGGAGTTCAGAGAGAGACAATGGCTATCGACATCTCTATCTGGTCACCAAATCACCTTCTGAGCCTAGTCAGATCAGACCATTGACAACAGGTGAATGGTGTTGTGTCGATCGATCTCTCTATGTGGATGAGACACGGTCCCTTTTGTATTTCTCTGCCAAATGTCATTCCCCACTGGAAACCCATTTCTATGTCCTCTCCCTGCTTGAACCCTCTAGACCCCGTCGACTGACTCAGGCTGGATTCAGTCATCAAGTGACGATGGATTCGCCTGATTATTTCATTGACACCTTTTCTTCCCTTCATTCACCCCCTATCACACTGATCAGGAAGATAGATCATCAGCCACAGGTTGCCCTACTGATGCCTATCCCTATCACCTCATTACAGCCACAGCTAGAAAGGCCTCCTTCACCACCTTCCCTTCTTCAAGAATCACTCTATGACAATGAATTCCTATTGCAAGAAAAGCCTCTCTATCCTCATTTACCACTGACACGCATCGAATCCAATGGTGATATTTTCCAATTCAAGACATCGGATGGTAGAGTAGCCTATCTATAACTTTCCTTTATGATGATTGACATACACACTTCTTTTGCTTGTTTTTTTTTTTGGTTATAGGTATCTTGTTGTATGGTTATCTCTATAAACCCAAGAATTATGAACCAGGTCAATCGTATCCTACCCTCCTTCATATCTATGGTGGACCCAAGACTCAGTTAGTGACAAATGAATTCCGATTCCCCCGTCTGATGCGCTATTTGATGTCTGCTCATTTTGATTTTGCTGTGGTTGTGATTGACAGTCGGGGATCCAGTGATCGTGGATTAGCCTTTGAATCCCATCTCCAATCTCGATTAGGGCAGGTAGAACTGAGAGATCAACTGGAGGGATTAGAGTATCTGGAGCGTACTCGATTTGGTGCCATTCGACACGGACAAGATCCATTGAGACCGGTGATTGATCTGAATCGTTTGGCCATCACAGGCTGGTCTTATGGTGGTTATCTCAGTCTGATGGCCTTGGCACATTATCCTGATCGATTCAAGATGGCTATTGCAGGTGCACCAGTGACTCAATGGGAACTGTATGATGCAGCCTATACAGAACGCTATATGGGTTTACCTCAAGAGAATCCAATGGCCTATCAACAGAGCAATGTTCTCTCGTATGTACCTCAATTCCCTGATGAGTAAGTAGATGGCTTCTTTAAAGCAAATATAGATGACTGATGAGATGGAATTAGTGAGCATCGATTGTTGATTGTGCATGGATTGATTGATGAAAATGTGCATTTCAGAAACACAGAACAGCTTGTGTCTGAACTGATTCAGCATAACAAACCTCATTACTTACAAGTCTATCCTACAGAGAAACATGGACTTCGACACGCTAGTGTCAATGAACACTTTGAAACATTGATGTTCTATTGGTTGAAAAATTACCTTTAAGAAAAAAAAAATTTTTTTTTTGCATGAATTAAAATAAGCCTGGAATGAATGGATTCCAATCAGTCAGCATGATTGGGCAACGTGCGCGTCCCGTACTATGTTACACTGACAAAAAAGAATGTCTTCTTTTCCTTTTAAAGTCATCTTCATTTTGTTTTTCTCTCTTTATTGTTGTTAGATTTGTTTATGTGTGATTGAATTTGACCGTGTTTGTTGATGAAGTGTGTGTGTGTGTTGTGTCTATGTGTGTAGCATTGAATGTCCGCTACACTCAGTCAACTAGAGAGAGAGAGTGACAATTCTATTTCAAAGTCAGTTTCTAAAAGGATTTAATCATCATTTCGATATCTTTTTTTTTCTTTTTTTTCCATAGATTGACCATACCCCCCCCCTCACACACACATATGAAATTTGGATCACAGTTAAATGACGCTATTTATCCTGAATGGACTGAATATTATATTGATTATGATGGCCTCAAAAAGAGATTGAGAAAGGCAGAAAAGGATAAGCCATTTACAGAAAGAGATGAGACAGAATTTGTTGAATTGTTAGACAATAACCTTGAGAAGGTAAGCAAGCTTGATAAGTCTGAGCCTTTATTCATCATCAGATAGGTCTATGCCTTTCATCAAGAGAAAATAGAAGATATCAAGAAACGCATTGAGTTAGAGGACGAAAAGATCAATGCACAAATACCCTCTGAAGACAGTGTGAATGAAATGAGTGCTATTCAAGAAAGCATCAATCTGATTGCAGATGACATCAACCGTCTTGCGCGTTACTCCCGTATCAACTACACTGGTTTCCTCAAGATTGTCAAGAAACACGACAGACACACAGACTATGTACTCCGTCCAATGTTTATGGTCCGATTGAACCAATGTCCCTTTTGGAATGAAGACAATGATGCCCTCTTGATCAAACTATCTCAACTGTTCTCTAAAGTCAGAAATGGCGGTATGACCATGTCCTTTAAGCCTGCCTCTCAAGCCATTCAGTTCATGGAGGAAGAAACACCTGACAGTCGTCGATTGGTAGTGAAGCGTTTCTTTGTCCAGACTGAGAATGTGCTGGAACTCAAGACGTATGTTCTCCGTCACTTGCCTGTCTTGGTCTACCGTGATAATTCCAAGAATCAAGATGATATCGATCCTCCTATCTCCTCTATGTATCTCGATAATGCCGATCTTGATTCTTACAATTCACGCGTAGAGGGTGCTGAAGGATCTCAGATGGTGCGTTTGCGTTGGTATGGCAGTGCTAAGCGTAACAGTGGTATCTCGTTTGAACGCAGAACATTGGCTGAAGAAAGTCGCGGTGAACTGAAGGATCGATTTACCATTAAGGATAAGTATGTTTCTGGCTTTCTTGGGGGTGATCAGACCTTCCTTGAGAAGTCTGTTCGTAAGATGAAGAACAATGGCAAGAGTGAAGAAGAGGTGAAGAAACATGAACAGCTGGTCAAAGATGTCCAGAACTACATTATGGAGAAATCAATGCAGCCAGGTAAAAAAAAAAATGAGTGAATCTATCTTTAGCCTTGAACTGACATGTTTGTTAGTTTTGCGTACCTATTACCGTAGAACGGCTTTCCAGATCCCTGGTGATCGAAGTGTCCGTATGGCATTGGATACTGATCTTTGCTTCATTCGAGAAGATTCTGGCCTATTCCCTGATGACAAGACTCAACGTCGCCCAGAAGGTAGCTGGCGTCGCCCTGATGTCGATACCAATTTTCCCTTTGATCATCTCAAGAATGAAACAGAAATCAACCGTTATCCATTTGCCACCTTTGAAATCAAGCTTGAATTGGCACCTAACGAAAAGGAACCTGAATGGATTGTGGATCTGGAAGAAAGTGGTATTCTGGAAGAAGCCTTTGATTTCTCCAAGTTTGTGCACGGTATTGCTGTCATGTTTGATACACGCGTACCTCTCTTGCCTTACTGGCTTGCTCAGATGGACAACGATATTCAACAGTTGCCTGTCTTACCCTCCACCACACCTTCTGTCAGCCAAAAGAGTCGAAGCAAACTGGCCAATGAAGTAGAATCCATTCATTCGGATACCCGTCCACGTGCCACCAAATCAACCAATGAACGTTCTGCTCTGTTAGGCAATCATCCTTCTTATATGTCAGTACAACAAGACCCACCCAAGCCTCCTCAGACGGATATGCCTTCACGTATGATTGACAACATCAATGCTGTCTTTAACAAGTTGATTGGTAAGCCAGAACCTTCTTTGCGTCAGCAACACCAGTTGGCCAGACAGTTGAATGCTGCACCTGTCATCTTACCACCTGGTGTCAAGATTCCCAAAAAGGTAGTTACACCACTTCGCGTTGAGCCCAAGGTGTTCTTTGCCAATGAACGTACTTACTTTTCTTGGATGTCCTTTGGTACCTTGATCTCTACTTTTTCTTTAGCCTTGTTTAATTCGGGTGATGCTGTTGGTAAGATCAGTGGTATTGTCTATACATTAGTGTCTATTTCTACATTAATGTACGGTATGGGTCTTTATTACCGTCGTCGCGAATTGATTCATAACCGTGCAGCTGGCCCCTATGATGAATTAGCAGGTCCTACAGTCATCTGTTTCGCCTTGCTGTTTGCCGTTGGCTTGAACGCCTATCTTAAATTCACTGTTAAATCACCTTCTTTATTCTATCTCTAGTTGCAACTACTTCCTTATCTAATTCCACAAATAAAAAAGTTACTTTACTCTGCCACAATGAGAAAATTAGGATTAGAGTCAAGAACGCTCATAAGAGTATTTTTGAGAGGTTATGCATATTTTGGGGTTGGTGTATGACAGCAGCATTATCTTGAATGTGGCAGGACTTGAATCATCAATCCCCCACCTCGAATTCTTAATTTATGAAAATCAAACTATTTAACCATCTCATTATTTCTTCTTGCAAAAAAAGTAACAAAAGACACCCAAATCTCTTTTTTTTTTTTGACTGAGAAAGACTACTTGAGTTTGCCTGTACAATGTGAAGGGAAATAAGCTGCGGATTTACAAACTCCGTGATTTGAACACGTACCCCATTGTTGTTCTGTTGGTCTTCTTTTCACTCTTTTTTCTTAAAAAAGCATACTAAAAAGAGCACTTCTTCAGCTATTCCCGTATGCATAAAAGACTTCTTTCTCGTACTGATTAAAACACGTTTGAGACAAGCGTTCGTCGTCGACCTACCCAATCAATTAAGGCTCAGTATCATCACTTTTTGAGTTCTGGCAACAAGGTCTCTTTGTCCGCTTTTCGAGTAACTTTGAGTCGCATGAACTTCGCAACAAAAAAAAAACCCCCCAGTTCTGAAGCCCAGACATAAAGACTCACGTTTGGCTTGGGTTAAAGAAATACTTAGCTAGACAAAGGATGACTGGAACAAGGTAGTTTGGTCTGATGAGGCCCAAGCTCACTTTAAAGAATGCGAGTGCTAGAACTAGAGTAGTCAGAAAGAACAGAGGAAGGTACATCAAGCGTACCCACAAGTCTGGTTTGGGTTCTGTGATGGCATTGGGATGCTTTTATGCAAAGGTATTAGCTCTCTTTTAGTAACAACTCCATGAATGCACAACATAGGTGTACTCATTAGATTTAATTTTTTTCAAATCCGCAGCTTATTTTAGTTCACACTCTATATAAAGAACACCAAAACCCCAGCTTTCTCGTCATTTGTGAACAAGTATAAAGAGCAGATCATGGAATGGTCTTTAAATTTGCAGACTTCCAACAGTCGAGAGCTACACTTTATATGGGTCTCTATGATTCCATGCGAGAATTAAGAGCAGATGTATCACTGAAGTACGTTGCTTTGGCAAAGATCTGACATTTTATTATTGATATTATTAACAGAAAAGTCAAGCTTTTGGCGTCCAAATGGGATAAGTTTTATGAAGAGCTGTTGGAACTAGTAAGTTTTGAGCAAACAGTTTCTTTTTTTTAGTGTCTGACTTCGTGGCATAGCAAGATATGAAGCAAAGAAGCCGAATAGAAGGACAAAAGCTTGTGAACAAGAGCTTAACAAATGCTTCTTTGAGATCTTTAAGGCTGTTGGAGAGCAACGATGCAGAAGGCAGTAGCAAAAGTGTTGTTGATGGAATGAATGAGGCTGAGAAGGGAGTTTTAGAGGATGAAGATGGTTTGAACGAAGAAGATTTGAATGAAGAAGTAAAGCCGGTTGCTGATCAGCTCCATATGTTATACCTCAAGAAGGTAATGTAAAAAGCCTTTGAAGTAGTCTATTTCACTACAGGATTAACTAATAGATTGCTTATTTGTTCTGGTTTTAGAAAGAATCATTTGATGACAATGAAGAGATACAGTCATCCCCCGATTTAAGGAACGAAATACAAGGAACGATTTTGATTTAGGGAACGGTCTTGAGGGAGCCGAAGTTCGTTTAACGCTAAAAATCCCTGCTATTGCTATGAGAAATAGGGAACGATTTTGATTTAGGGAACGGTGTCGAGGGAACCAAGACTGTTCCCTAAATCGGGGGATGACTGTATTCCTTGCTCATATCATGAAGACGAGGTCATGCATCCAAGAGAAGTTATTCGGCCATGCAAGCAAAGAAAGACCTTAATGTGGAAGAAGAAATAATGCTTAAGTATGATTGTTTTTCAAAATATCCTTATAAATATCAATAGATATATCAATAAAAAAAAATACTTTTAAAAACCATTCGTATCTGACCGCAATCCAGTCTATCTCATTTGGTTTGAATTTGACTTTTAGAATAAGCTTGATTCTTTCTCACTGCCCCGGGACACATGTTCTTTTTTACCGAAACGACGGTTTAAAATACACGAAGCGCAGCGAAGGGGCTATTTTATACCATAGCGAAGGTCCAAAAAAAACATGGGTGGGGCTCCCACTTTGAGCTTCTCATCGGATTAGTTGGCCTGCGGCGGCACGAGCATCTTACAAAGCGCAGCGTACCGTACCGTAATGAAGGTGCGGTTTGTAATATGCTCGTACCTCTCTGAAATATTTTTGCAGAGTTACTAACAAAAAAAATCAGCTGGGTTCTAATCTGCGCTGTAGTGAATTAACATTGTAGTTTTCCTGTTTGAATGCATGCCCAAATACGACATCTAATTTTCCTTTGGAAATGTTGTTAGAGGCTTATAACAAAAGAAAAAGCAAGTGTCCATAATTATCTAACATTCCTTGCAAAAGGAAGCATGATACCAATGTTTTTTTCTTTCTGATTTTAGTTTTTTGTGATAATGAAGAGGTGTTTATTACTTTTGATTGCTTTGCATTTTTGTTGTTGTTGCTTTTTTCTTTTATAAATTACCCACAATTGCCAAATAATTTTGTTCAATGAATTAGATAGATTGTAATGTGAAATGACCAAAGCTTTTATTGATGCGAAATAACAGAGAAGCGTTGCTTGAAATAACAATAACAATAGCAATAACAATAAGAGATAGAGACAGAAAGAGAGAGAAAAGCAGATAGACATTGACTTTTTTTTTTTTAGTTTTTGCTTGTGACAGAAAAAGACGAGCACACAATAGAACAAGAGAGAAACAACAAAAAAGAAGAGCAGAACAGAGACAAAGAGAGTCAGCCAAAGTCCATAAATATTCAGCCAAGAAAAGACCATAGTGTAAGTTGCCTCGAAAGCACGGGTCCTCCCTCCCCTGTTACCCTGCCCCTAACGGGTCTACAAGTTAGGCTAAAGCCTACCTTCATGACCCAGAGCAGCTAGTAGCCTTTTGCCGAAGCGTAGTACCCTGGCGGATGCCGCAGATACCGAAAGACAGAGAGGAAGACCCATAACTTTGAGCATGCCAGACAGATAGATAGATAGATGAGTAGAGAGATACTAGAGTTCCAGACCTATAAGTCGTTGTTTCGGATTTAGGTTAGTTAGAATGGAGCTGATAGAGGAAAGATGATAATCATACCGAAAGATAACATAGTAGACAAGAGAGGACTAATCTGGCAGCTTGTTTGAGAGAAGAGAAAGACACAGATGATGAGAGAGCACCATGACAAGTGAAGAAAGGAATAGAGAGCGAAAGAGCTTTTTGCAGCTGTAGAGGTTTCGAAATATAAATGGCTTTGTAGTTTAAATGAAACTAAAGAAAAGAGAAAAGAGAGAAAAAAAAGAGAGAGCAAGACGCGCATCTTTTCTTTTAACCAAAACTTAGAGATTGGCGTGATTCTTTTTTTTTTTGATTCACACCCTTTTAGCGTAATCTCTTTCTCATGTATGATCATTACGCCCTCTTCCTAAAGGATCGAATTTTTTTGTGTCTTGGCTTTTCATAATAATTGTCATCTGTCATGGACTTTGCTCAACATGACAACTACGCTTCCTATGCATCATAAGAACCAATCACTCATCTCTTTTATTGTGCTTTCTTTTCTATTAACTTACGCTCAACATAAAAATGAGGAGAAATGATGCAATACGATAGGATGTCATATCGATCAGAAAAAAAAACCCGGTATAACACTAATACAAGTTGTCCTCTAATTTTTTTTACTTCATTTTCTTTTTGCCCTTCGTTCTACTAAACATAAGCTACATGTCCTGTACAACAACTGTACTGCTAAAGCCGTTCTCTACTGTAAATAACTGCTTTGTCTTTTTCTTTTCCTTTTGTTTTTTTTCTGTCTTCTTTCCATGAGAAATAGTCAGCTTTTTTCTGCTAATTGGATTTCCTTTCCGAGACAAGTTCTCTTTTTTTTTTGCTTTTTTCATGGTGCATTGTTTACTTTTCTGTGTTTGTGCCAAAAAAGAAAGAAAAGATAAGGAAAAAACGATGATGATGATGCTATAACATTGAACATTATATCCTCATAGCCTTGCTAAGACTTGCTTTCGAGATCTTGCGGATACTGTCTTTCGAGTGCTTGATTACAAAAGTCTACGGCAACAAACATCATTCTATGGGACTGAGACAGAGACGGAAAAGGAGAACTCGAGTGAGAAAAAAAAAACAAGGTTGGCAGTTGTTGAATATCTTGATGTCAAGAGAAATAATCGAAAAAAAAGCAACTGACCTATGCCAACAAGCAAGAGATCAATGGTACAACAAGAAGCACTGCCAAAATAGTTGGATGAAGGCTATGATAGTTGCCTGTTGACAAGACATGACTTCAATAGAGTATAGCTGAGAGGTGTTTGTGTTTTTGTCTGATCTCGTTGAGGGATAGGAGCGGGGGACGGAAGGGAGACATATGTGCCCCGAAGTAACCAGTTGATAAATGGGCAACATAAAGTTTGTCTTTTGATCATTTACTTTGGTGTCGGCTCGAGTGAGGTATCCTCATTGTTGTTAGAAGAGGAAAAGAAAGACAATAGTTCTATGGTAGGCTGTGACAATTGTACGTTCTTGTCCAACTCTTTCTTCCTCAGTACAAAGCCGAGGCTTCTATCGGGTGGAAATATTACATGAGACAAGCCAATGACCAAAAAAAAGACATGTCGATAAAAAGAGCAACAAGAGTGTACAATGAAATGATATAAAAATAAGAAATAAAAAAAAAAGTGCCAGGTTCATGCAGTTGTAGAGAAATCATATGTTCAACAGGTCTTGGCTGGATGCAGCCATGATAGAGTCTATGACAAGCATCTTATCTTACCAAGTCCAGCTACAATACAATGCGACAGTAGAGCCAAGAGTGTATTGACTACATATATAATGTTATGACAAAGGCCATACATCACTTAATTGGATTATTTAGCCTCAGAGCTCTTTCTGTACCAAGGTGCCAGAAAGCCATGACCTGCATCAGCTCGGTTGGGAGGAAGAGAACAAGTCGAATAACAAGGCTTAATGTCAAGGAACAGATACATCTTCTTGACGGCTTACTGCTTGAATGTTAAATATACTCCAATGGAATATCTTGCTATTTCGAGCCACTTGGCAGTGATAAGGAACTAGTCAATCTTTCTATCAATAATCACTAAACCAGCATGAGCTAGCCATATGTTGTCCCAAACAGTCTCTGGATCTATAGCCTTGACAAAGAAGCTCTTTTGCGGTGTTTCTTTGTCTTTGTTATCATTATTTCTTTGTGCTATTTGATCCTAGTATCATAAGTAATCTCTGTTGAAGACTCAAGTCAGTCACTTACAAGTACTATTGAAGCATTGGCTGATTCTAAGACAGACAGACAGAGAGATAAATTGGCAATCTTTGTTCTATCATGTAGTTACGCAAGTTACCCTATTTGTCCATTAGCTGAATTCTTGTTCCCTTTGTTTTTTTTAGTCTGAGTCCAGTATACCTGGTTTTTATTTTCTTTGTTTTTTCTCGCCCCACTTTCCACTTCGTCTGTATCTCTTCTCATACTCTCCAGTAATATGTAAAAGCCAGCAAACCAGAGGAACAGAGCTAAGATAAAGAGATGCTTCTTCTTGTTGCTTTTCTTTTTTTTTAATTTGTGGATCGAACCTGCAAGTCTACTGATCGTATAGTCAGTTGGCAAGAAGAAAAGAATACGTGACCACAGCACACCAAGTTAGTGTAAAAACAGAGACTATGTGACCCCAAGAGAAAAAAACCAGATAAGCAGGTAGTTGGGTTCTGGACTAGTTGAAGATGTCGTTGCGGCGAGAATTGAATAGATTAGAAGAGTTGAGGGCAGGCTGTGTTGATGCATGAGATGTCGAGTATTAACTACCGGGTGCTAAAAGTCAATATACTGGATACTGGATACTGGATACTGGATATTGGATATTGGATACTGGATTACTCATAGCTACTGGACACAGAAGAAAATCGTATGGATGTACGTATAGAATGCGGAACAAGTGATGAGAAGGGATATGCAAGAGGTAAAAGTAAAGAACAGATACATGCAGGTGGATTCCAATGGATTGATTGTAGCTTCGACCAAAGTAAGAGAAGGACGGTATTTCTTTTGCTCTCGTTTTGTTTTTGTCTTGTTCTCTCAGTACTTGACAACAGAAACGCACTGAACATAATGTTGGATCTTGCATGTTGACCGAATGCATAAAAAGAAAAGCAAAGCGACTAAATGCTAGGCTGGTGAGAAAAAGGTGTTATGACGATACAAGACACAACACGCACAGTAAACAACATAAGATGGACGTAAATATGTACATACGAACAGTCGACCAGTTGTGTATGAGACAAAAAAAAGTCAGTAAAATCAGTAAAGTCAGTAAACATAGCAAAGATAGCAGAGACCAAATGGATGAGACCGAGTATGATGACAAGCCGAATGCCGACTACTGTATATTAAATGTCGAATGATCTATAGCGATTAAGTTTAGAAGAAGAATACACCAGTTACAGACAAAGTGCATCACATGAAGCAAGAAAAAAGCTTGAGAGGCAGAAGTACTTTAGGGAATCGCTCAAGGATACGCGAAGAGTTGAATGCAAGAATATACTTAAAATGTTCTAGATGCAAGGGATCCAACTAGAGGGATAAGATACAATGACAGGTTGGATGTTGAGTGCTGATTGCTGGGTGTTGGAATTTGGATTGTTAGCGATTGCCAATGATATTAGCTGGTTGTGACTAGCTGTAAGAGAAGGATTAGCAAAGTACAGACCAAGCGTAGACAATGAGACAAGAAAAGAGACAAGGGAGATAGACAGAGAAGCAAAGCGAGAGACGAAGCTGCAAACAAGGGGACTAAAGTAGGCTTGGCTGGACTGATATGCTGGTAGCCTGGGGAAACATGACTGGTGAAGATGTATCTGTACCTGCACCCAAATGATTGCAAATTAGTTGTAGATGTGGTATGAGGATATCATATAGCTGACGATACTATACAGAATGGATTAGCGATGATCGGAGAGAAGGACTTGCATTAGATCATTTTGAGGAAGCTCGCATAGTAAGTCAAGAAGCCAAAAGGAAAAAAAAGCAGTGAGAGCAGCACAGAAATGCGATAGATAGATCCAAAAAAAAAACATAATAAAAGGAAGCAAAGAATGTATGCACACATGCAACAAAACAAGGTTAGGAAAAAGAGAAGTTCCAATGCAGATTGCAGCTAAAAGAGAGTAGATTTACAGTGATGGTTGAGAAAAAACAGAGGTAAAAGAAAGGAGAGACCCTGAGGGAGCTATGGCCGTAACAGAGGCTAAGGTTGAATACACAAATAGAATACCAAAGAGAGTTTAGAAAGAGAGAGAAAGACACAGATTGAAAGCTTACATTTCTGTCAAGACGACTGCAGCTTATGTTGACAGAAAGCATCTTGACAGCTAAAACACTTTCGAATGGAAATGCTACAATGCCATTAACGATTGCCTGGTTTTGAGTGTCATCAGTATCGAGTATTTGAGATATCAACTGTCTGTGGAGATTTATCAAGTTCATCTTGAAGTGTCTTAACTGGAAAGCAAATTACTGCTGGTCTGTTTGGGACATTGCTGTCATTAATCATGCGTGCGTATGAAGTCGTTCTGTACTTTTTTTTTTCCTTTTTCTTTTTCATTTATTTGACTGACAGTATTTAGCGTGTGCCAAATTGGCATGGCCTAACTTTTGGTTTTACCTTTTAACTTGACCTTTTGACTTGATTTTGATTGCAGGTTGAATAATCCCAAACTCATACCAGAAATGGCCAGAGCAGTAATTGATCAGATTTGAATGATAATAAAATGATGATAACAGTAACAAAAATGCAAATACAATAACTTTATTTTCCTACAAAGCATAGACTGGGCGCCATTCAAGCGCATCTGCTGAATGAATGAAATGCTGAAAGTGGGCTACATGGAGCTTCATTTTCATTTTCTCCAAGTTCGAAACTTTAAGACACATCATTACAGACACACATCAAGCCAAAGCATATGTTAGGCGAGCGTGCAAAGAAACGTCAATCAAATAGTAAAGAAGTATGATATGGCATGCCTCTCCACGTTTTTTTAAGCACACACATACAAGTATGTATGTATATGTATAATCATACTCACCTATTCGTCGCTTTCAACACATCAACCAAAAAAAAAAAAGACAGAGACAGAGGTATTTGGGGCTTGAGTGATCCAGTAGCAAGTATTTTCAACAGCATAAAAAAAAGAGAGGGAGGGAGAGAGACAACAACGCAGATAATAAGCCTTTCTTTCAACTCGCTTTCACAAGCCAAAGAAAAAAGCTTAGTTCTGTTCACACTATCCTAACTCCGTATCAAAAAAAAAAAGTCGATCCATCTGTCCACTAACAAGAAGTAGTACAAGTATGTCTGTACCCATTTCTCTATCCAGATCCCTACAGGACCGCTCATAGATTGTCAAATAATCAGGCGGCTCAATGGCAATATGTCAGTCTTTGACTCAATCCCAATACAGGTGATGAGGGTCGTTCGCGAAAAGGAACTAGCTCAAAGCAGTGACCTACTTTTGTTAGAGAAGAAAGGCAGTATCAGTCTCTGTTCTTGTCCCACTTGATTTTGGTGAAATAGATTTGGGCAGGCTACAAAGCTATAAACTAAAAAAGACAAAGCAAAGTGTGCAACAATATAGACAAACAAGCGCAATTTTCTACTTGCCATTTGGTTTGTCAAAATGATGAGTTTTTGAGAAGTAGCATCTCTTTTCTACTTTACTACCTTTTCTTTTTAATTATGACAGTCGAACTTCAGAAAAGCTCTTTTTTTTTTCTTAACAATCAGACGAGCCCGATTTCATCAAAATGCTGTACACAAAAACCATACTACTATCAAAGGAGCCTGTCAGTCTTTTGTATGGCAAGGACCTAATTGTCTTACCTCAGACAGATCAGTAAAAAGATATGAATCAGTCCCTTATCAGCTTACTGATCTCAATTGTGATTGTTTGCTAAACAATCTTACTCATAATAAATGATCAAAATATCAGTCAGTCTACTGTGTGCTGATGTCTTTTTTTTTGGCTTTGATAAAAGAAAACGATATGAGAGACTTCTAAGATACAAAATTATAGACAAAGTTGGTAAATTTTGAGTTCAATTATTTTTATTTCAGCTGGAAATCAACAACAACATTAAGTTAAAAGTAGAAGAGCGCTTTGCAGCCCAGTCGTACACTTGAATTATAAGATTCTTGTCTAGTAAGGTCAAACATTTTCATTCATTTTCATTCATTTTCATTCATTTTCATTTTTTCATTTTTTCATTTTTTCATTTTTTCATTTTTAAAATTGTCCCTTAGCCCAACAGAACAAAAGTGAAGTTTAAACCTCACTCAAAGAAGATAGAACTACCCGCCATTCATTCTTCGTTTGCCCTTAGCCCAACAAAAGAAAAGAAGGGTGTTGAACCCAACTACAAGAAGATAGAACCACCCACCGTTCATTCTTCATTGTTTGCCCCTTAGCCCAACAAAAGAAAAGCAAGATTTGAATCTCACTTAAAGAAAGAAGGCCGCCCATTCGTTCTTGTTGTCCCCGTAGCCCAACAGAACAAAAGAAGGGTGTTGAACCCAACTACAAGAAGAGAACTACCATCCGCTCATGCTTCATTGTTTGCCCCTTAGCCCAACAGAACAAATACAAAGTTTTAGTTTTGCACCAAGAAGATAGAATGACCGCCCATTCATTCTTCATTTGTAAAATGATGTGAATTGAAGAAAAAAACAAAACGAGAAGAGTCATTTTTTGATCCTTATTTATAGTTTTTTGACAGGTAGAAATTTTTGTGGAAGCCAGTCCTCTGATAAACAGTCTTACTCTATTGCATCATTGTTTACCTTGTTGTTTATTCTCACGTGAGAATCACTTGGAATAGCAAGAGAGGACAAGAGGCGTGAACAAGGTCTAAAGAGTTGTGAGAAGTCTTCACTTTGGTTGGTTTATGCCAGCGCTTACTATACAAACTCCTTTTCAAAACATATAGATTATAGCAACACTTGTCCAACCATGTTAAGCTGGTCAGTGCGTGTTAACTCTCCGCTTCTTTGATGATTTTGAGAAAGTACTGGCAGCAAGCTATGTCAGCTCGATTGGGTTGTAAATGATGTATGCGCTCAAGACAAAACATAACAAATACTTACTTTCAGGAGCTCGCGAGTTGTTGGCATTTTTTTTTGGTAATTTTGTATGAATCAACTTTACTTTTAAGCTGTAATTCAGATTGTTAGCAAATCAAACCCAACAAGTGAAGATACTTCCTCAACTTTTGACATTATGAGACAAAGTGACTCCTCGAACAAGCAAACTAATGTTATGTCATCACGACTTTCTCTTGGATGAAAGACCTTTTATCGATAGGCCTAAAGTAATATCTTTTCAATTTATCTATTCTTTTAGAATAAGATCATTATTTTGCCTAAATCAAGACAGGATATTGGGGCAAAATTTAATCAGGGGCATGGCCAAAGGCAACAACAATCGGCTCAACGTATTTCAAGCATGGAGCTCGTATGCAGAATGTCAATGGGATGATTTCAGCTTGTCAAATAGCAACTTGAGACACTGAAATGATTCACTGTTGTAAACTTTGCATTTGGTGTATCGAGCAATTGAAACAAAGAGCAAGTAACGTTCAGTATAAACTCAGTCTCAAACTGCCGAAAAAAGTGAAAAACAAAGAATATAACCAATAATAACAAAATAAACAGACCGAGTGCCCAATCTGACAACCAGTCCCCAAAGATAAATCTCAAAGTCCTGTAAGAGTCAGGAAGATGTCAACACTTTATTGTTTATACCTCCATCCAAGAGCTATGGAGTTGGCTTGCTATAAGTAGTTGGTAGATAAGAAAAGACGTAGCGGAGATTGACATTGTGGATTAAAGACCAAGCCGCTTTCTAGCAATGGTCAGAAAGTATGAATAAAAAATATATTTTACAATGATTTTGATAAAGCATCGTTATGCACAACTGTGATTTCTCTGAAGTATTAAAAAGACAACAGATGTTCTTCGGTTCTTATGTTGCTCTCATCTATTTCGCTTTATTCTTATTTGTTCTGTAAAAGCAGATGTCACATAATTAAGGGAACTGAATTCCTTGATATATTCATACTCATCGTGTTAATCTGAAAACTTCTATTGACTAGACATGCCTGAACAAACATCTGATCTACACGCAAAGTTATTTATGCCAGTCAAATCAAGCTTAAAAAATCGCCTCAAACAAAGCTCAACCAACTAAATCTCACCTATTTAGAAATCATTAGATCTGGTCGAACTTATTAGATTTCAAATGAGTGCACTTGAATCTTAGTAAAACTTGAAAGAGCCAAGTGTTTTTTCTTTTGTGGCAGAACTCTGAAACCAGCTGCATAAGTGCGTCTAGTTGAGCTCCTCCAGAAAAGCTTTATTCTCTACATTAACTGTAGAAAGAGCTTTATCTTTGCGTACACCTGATGTCTGATTAAATGTCAGAACAACAACAACTACAGAATTCCTTTTTAAAAAAAAAGACTACTTTGTGTCCACAAGAGCTTTACAGACAAAACGTAGTAGTCTAAATCAATATCCTTACTTACTTGCTGTATAAGAACAACTCTCTTTTTTTTTTGTAGAGATTTGATGTAGAATCAACATCAATTGTAGACAAGGCGCCAATCTCAGTCTTTAAATACAGTTTGTGCAAGCTTTTCGTTTTCTTCTCCTTCTTCTCTATGATAGTTTCCTCTTCTTGTTGTGAATATTGAACGTTTGATTTCTAGGATTAGTTTAAATAGAAAATCATCCCCCAAAGCTTCTCTTTTCTTTTTTGAGGAACTCATTGTATCTTTTATTGTGGTGTTTGTCTTTGTTTTATTTAATTTCTAAAAACAAACATAGTATGTACAAATTAGTTGGATTGCTCAGAGACGCTAATATACACGTGTGCCTTGGTTTTAGAGAAGAGATTGGAACTATGTAAAACAAAAATGCGTATCTCTACACTGCTCTACACTGCTTTGCTTTGAAGCCATGAAAACACATCGGGTTCTAATAGGTACGCGAGCCATCATGGTCAAGACCTACAACGAACGATATCCCCAACAATCCTTTCTTATTGCTTTCTTTCTTTTCTTTTCTTTTTCCTTGGTGCTAGCATCCTTCTTCCGATTTTGTTTTGAACTCAAGACGACATATGCGGCCTCTTATGAGAAGCGTGAAATTTTCATGTTGTTGGGATCATTATTGTTGTCATTTATTGGTTGAGCATATGCTATCACAGCCACGTTTTATTTACAATTTTGTGCATCACTTCATAGCGCTATATGATGTGGATTGGTTGAGCTTAAGTGCCTCACTATCAAGTAAGCCGTCTCCAATCAGCTGAATCAACAAAATAAGCCAAGTAGGATCTCATCCAGTTTGGTTGGCCTTACTTGTTCCATGAACAAGATTGCATTGCACAACTGAGCAAGGCCATACTGTAGACCAACTTCTCTTGAGCACTGCATCATATCGCTTACATTGAAGAACCATCTTTCTGTCAAGAACAATAAAAGAAAAAGGAAAAGAAAAAGTACATTCCGAGGCATAACAATTATGGCTCCTCAGACCCGGCCATGTACAAATGTCAAGTAACCCGCGGGACTCCAAAAGAAACATCTCATGCGCACACTATCTCAATCCGCTTGCATGTGTTTCTTCCATTACTGCTCTTATCTTTCTTTCTAGTGTCGTCTTTGTTTCTATTGTTGTCTCTCAACTTACTTCTCTCATGTTTCATCCACTGCTTTTTCTTTTCGTTTGATCCGCTTGTTGCTTAGCCTCTATTTGTAATTTGGTCAGCTCTTCCTTTTCATTTTTTTCTGTGGCAACAGCAGTAGCAGCTAGTGAATGTATGATATCCAGTATCCAGTATCCAGTATCCAGTATTCAACTTGCCACCATACTATGCCCCATCTGTTGATCTTTGCTATCCTTGCTGACTTTTCTGACCTTTTTTGCCTTTTTTGCCTTTTCTTTGTCTCATACACAACTGGCCGACTGTTCGTATGTACGTATATTCGTATATGTAATTATCGTAATCTGTGAGCTGTGCGGGTTGTGTTGTCTCTTCATACTACTTTCTTCTCACCGGCCTAGCATGTAGCAGCTATGCTTTTTTGCGTTTGCTCAATATGCGTCATCCAACACTAAGATCAGTGCCTTTCTGTTATCAAATATTGAGAGAACAAGACAAGAACAAAACGAGAGCAAAAGAAATGTCGTATCTTTCTTTGTCCTTCTCTTACTTTGGTCAAAGCTGATCTAGCAGAAGGTATGCGCGATGCTCGACAAGAGAAAAAAAAAGTAAATAAGCATGAAGACTAAGATGTCGCGTTGTAGAAAAATTGCTTTTGTTGCTTTTGTTGCTTTTGTTGCTGCTGGCGTTGTTACTGTTACTACTCCTCTTATCTTCGAGCTCGGTCAGCCCACCTCCATCTTTGCTGATCTTGGAATAAGCGCGAGAAGAAAAAAAAATAGAAAGGCGGAAACCAAATTGGATTCAGCTTCTCTCGTACTTTACTCTGCATTACCTCTTCTGTACCACTTACTGCTATGATGTTCAGCATATCACATCTGACTACCTATTGTCTTTAGTTACTACGGCCATTAAACAGCCCATAAAGACGGCCTTAGTTAAGCCGAGGAGTAATCCGATTGGTGCTTGATGTATTACCGGTCTTTTTCTCTCTCTCTCTCTTTTTTTTTCTCACTCTCTCGCTTTTCAAATCTGATCGTAAATACACAACAAGCAGAGCTATTCTGTAAGAAAATGAAAAAAGAACAAGAAAAAAGCAAAGCAAACACGCTGTTGCCGCTGCTTTACTCTCTCTCTCTCTCTCTTTATACTTCTCTTTCCGGCTACAGTGGGTAAGGCAGTGAATGTCTGTACACCTTTACCTTTTTCATTCTTTTCTTTTTCTTTTTCTTCTATCGATCTTTTTTTTCTCTCACATTTCCGTTTTTGGAAATCGCCCCATGTTGCAAGCACTTTTCCCTCACTCTTTTTTTTTCAGTGTTAACTACTTTCTCAGAGGCTTCTTTTTTTTTTACGTATATTTTAGTATCACTTATTTGAAGTAGCTGTTGACTACACATTAAGCTAGGTCGCGTCAAGTTCTTTTTTTTTTCTCTATATTTTTTCTCATTTTGGCCTTTTTCCAAAAAGAGAAGAGAACCTATTTTGCGTGATAAAAAAATAAAAGAGCGGGGTTGTGTAACACAAAACCTTATTTTGAGCAGAGGCCAAAATAAAAACCCTTATTTTCTTTTTTTCCTTTTAGCACTCAAGTAAAAAGAGAGATGAAATATACAATATGTACAGTTCCTAGCTTTGCATTTTCTATAACACACAAGAGAAAATAAGCACAAACATAGAAGAGCACGCAGTTACAGTGTACCCTAAAGGGCTTCAGAGAGAGCCACAAAAGTAAAGAAATAAGAAATAAAGGGACAAGATGAATGAGCTCATGTTCACATGTTCACGCGCTCTGCAACTGGCTTTTAAAAAGCATTCGTTATTGTTCCCAAAAAAGAAAGGCATGACGATCAGGATCGACAGAAGGAAGAGTGTATCGACTACAGTAGCCGAGAGTAATGTAAAGGGAGAAGGCAA